>PVIU01002183.1:0-180960 GCA_004026605.1 Ondatra zibethicus | reverse complement strand
GAGGGAGGGAGGGAGGGAGGGAGGGAAGGAAGAAAGGAAGGAAGGAAGGAAGGAAGAAAAGAAGGAAGGAAGGAAAGGAAATAGAGTTCACTGGAACAGTACAGTACATGGTCTTCCATGGACACCGTTGGGAAATGAAACATTCCTTTTCTGTTTGGCAATTTAAAGTCAATTATCTGTCTTATTTCCCTGCTATGCTGCATTTGTGCATTTAACTATGTACAAATCATTCTGCAGTGCAGGAGATCTCAGCCACAGGTCAGCACAGGTGAGGCTCTCTGATCCTTGGAGGTAGAGCAGGGTCAGAGCTCACTGTCACCTGTGCCCTCCAGCCATGACTGACCTTGATCTATAGGTCCTCTGAGGGAACTTCTGCAAGAAATGGGAGAAAAATGTCTTTGGCCACGTCCCCCAGGGTGATGTTCCCTTCTTTACTCATCTGTGCTTTTATTCCTACCAATCCTCAGTTTCTGGGTGAGAATGACCCTAGGTTATAAATAAGACTGATGCTCACAGATTCGGTCATGTCCCCAATCCACGAGCTATTTCAAGGCATAAGCAGAATCTATCCTAGTTCAACACTGAATCTTCTGCTCTTCTTGGAATTTGTGCTAAGCAGTGACTTCCTTTTTGGCTGCACATTAGAATCTCCTGGCTAGCTCCTGAACTCCCCAAATCCAGCCTTTAACGAGCATTGAGTATCTATCTACACATCTAAAGATTCTCAACGTACTTCCAGTGTGCAGGAAAGTTTGAGAATGAGGGAGCGACTTTAAAATAGACAAACAAAAACAAAAGTGAACAAAAAAATCTCTCTGAAGAGTCACAGAAAGGACCCATGTCATAAAAATCCCACAAGAATCCTTCAGATGATGCCTGCTAGTCCTACCACCTGCCTTTTGTCTTTAAGTCTAGGTACCAGTTTTGCAGAAGTCTACTGCTAAAGTGTGAATAATCACTTACTGGTATATATAGTATGTCACTATATGATTGTCCAAATCCAGATTAAATCCTGTCTTGGCTAACAGTTGCACAACCTTTGTTCATCATATTTGCAGTGGAAACCTGGAATAGATAACTCACTCGGTGGCACCTTAGATCAGACTGCTCCACCCTGTCACCTGGCAGCCTTAAGAGGTGGAAACACAGGGTTTAGATGAAAAAATAGCAAAAAGTCTCCGATGCAGATTAAAAGTTTAAGAGCACAAAAGCCTGGCTTCAAAATAACGTGGAAAAAAGATTATAGCTATTTTAATGATCTTTAAAAATATAGATACTTTGAGTTCCCCAGGGTTGGGGGATGCTGCCCAGGTGATTCTGACATGCAGCAAACAAGGAAGTCAGTGCTTTGCACAGACTCCAGAGCAGATGCATCCAGTCCTATCCCCTGGCTGATGAAGATGCTGATGGAATCTTAGTTCTCATAAATACAAACCTCTCGTTCTGGTCAGAGGATTTGGCTGTCTCTTCATCTGCAGACTATTTAAATAATACTGAAAGAATTATGTTTCACAGGAGACTAAAAGCCTGGACAGTGTCCAGATGCGGGATTATAGTCTGAATGTAGGAAGAATTTAGAAACCTCAACTAGAGAAAGCAAACTACCTGTTACTTTGTAAGATTTCCCAGAAGTCCCTCTTCCCCATCCCACCCCCTCATCCTTCTAGAATAGTTTCTTCTTCATTTGGGGTATAGCTCTTTGTTTACACATTTTTATCTCCTAGACACAGGCTAGTTAGTTGTATGTTTATTCCTGACAAACTATGATGCTCTTGATGGTAATAACTATGCCTTATTCTTTATTTCCTGCTACTTGGTTCATGATAAACATCATTCTTCTGGCATCTTTTGCTAACTGGTGTGTGTGTGTGTGTGTGTGTGTGTGTGTGTGTGCGCGCGCGCATGCGCGCGCGCGAATCTTAAAATTACGTTTAAGTTTTCAGTTGACTGCTCCACAGCACTGATTGGAAGATGTCTTAAAGCACTGAGAGCCAATATCAGCGTATTATTTTATAGGAGGTAAAAAAAAATCACTTGTAAAAACTGAAACCTGAATATTTCTGAACAACAAAACCAAGCAGATTTATCAGTAGCTGACCCACACTAAAACAAACAGCCAAGGACAGATGGGGTTACAGAAGAAGGGGAAGAGGGAAGTAAAGTTTGTTCGTCAAGAAAGGCAAGTGAATCCTGAACCCGAAAACAATAATCATTGGTGCCAAGAGCCTGTCATCTCCAAGTTCATGAAGCCGAGGCAGGAGTATTGCAGTTCACGGCTGGCCCCGGGTGTAGAATGAGACTCTGTCTTAAAGTATAACAGAACAACAAAGAAGCAAACTGCAAAATCCCCAAACACGAAATAAAAACCATGCTTTGGGAAAAGGTGAGACGGGGCGCTAGCACTGTAGACTATAAACTCTTCCTGCACTCCTTAAGTAGGGGCTGGGCTTGTTTTTGTCCAAGGCCTGAGAATTCTAACCAGTTAGAGCGAGAGCCTGGAGGTTCTTTGTTCCAAGGGATTGGCTGCAAGGGGGTGTGGCTGATTCCTCCTGGGCTGTAACATCTGGTCTCTTAAAGCTGTAGCATCTTAAAGGGACAGGCTCATGATCTAGCAAACAGTTCAGAAATGTAATTATAAAAATAGGAGCACCAAAGGCAAGTAGATGGAGTTAAAGTACTCCAATGACCTGGCGTTTCCTGTGACATGCTAAAAGTCTACATTTATTTTAACTTGTAATAAATCAAGATTGTATGTTAATAAAAGAACCAAAAAAGAGTCTATAATGAGCAAAGACATAGACTCAAAATATTGGATTTATACAAAAGAGGTCAAGAAAGAAATTATTCAATTGAGACTAACAGAAAATCAGTGGATATTCACCCAAGAATTATGTGCTCTTTAAATACAGCAATTTAAAATGATCAAACTTAATAAAATCAACTATAGTAGATACTGCTAGTCCTTAAATCAAAGAACACGGGAAAAATTCAGGGCAAACAACGTGCCAATCTGGTCACAAAACGGCCTGAAAGGACTTAGAAGTCACAGTCCAGGATGTCCCCTACATCACAGACCTGGATGCCGAAGCTCAGAGTGGAGATGGTCCTGTGGGATAAGAGCTTTCCTGTGGCTTCTCTCATTTACGGCTAACACAGGAAGTGGAAACTCACTATCCCTCGTTTCTCACTGACTTCCAATTCAGAGTGCTCTCCTGCACAGAGCAGGTTGTCCTGTGGAGCTGTGCCCTGGTATAACAGAGCTTCTGAAGTGCTTTCTCTCTGAAAACTGCAGAGACATCAGAGTCTGCGATCTGACATCTGCCTGCTGCCCAGCCCGGAGATGGAGATGCAGGCCACCAGAGGTCCCTTCCTCTATTTCCTTTCCTGGGCTCTTTCACCCACTCCCTAATCAAAGATTTACAACTGGGGAATGGATAAAAGAAAATATATGCGAATTCTAAGTCCAGAGAGCCTTCTGGACTATATTTCTACACTTCTAACAAAGTGCATGATCAGATTCACCTGCCTGAGTCAACAAATCTGGTGGGAAACTTTAACTCGTTGCCTACCAAATTCCAAGGGCTGGCAGAGAAGATGCATTTATATAACACTGTCTTGTAATAATGTCAGCTACAGATCACACTAAAGTGAGAAACATTTAAGCTAATCACGGAAAGGTCGGCTTTCGAGGACTACCCATGTGGAACAACCAGAGCAAAGCTACCCCAACTTCAAGGCATCATGGCCCCACAGAGTTCTCTGACATGGTCCCTGCAACCGCACTGCGCACTGCCTAGTCAGCGTTCTCTGACAGAACTGAGCCGGCTGTGGATTTGACCTCCAGGTAAGGCAGAAGTAAGTAAGTATACACGTCCCGAGGCATTAGAATTAGATTGCAGGGCCAGTCACGTCACAGCAAGGATAACTCAAGACATCTTCAAAGCCTCTGGGCTATGCTTTCCTCCCTCAAGTGTACAGACTTAGACGTCTACAACCATAGCCCATTCCAGGGTCCCCCAGCCACTGCCCTTCCCCCAACAGTGCGTACTGAACACTAAACACCCTGTGGCTGACGGGAGACTCCTTCATTTCATTCTCAGCGGAGCCCTGTGACGTCGGCATTATTGATCTTACCAGTCTGTGATGACCGACACTGATTCTTAAGAAGGGCTGAGGTGTACAGGGGCCAGTTATCAAACCCGTGCCAGATACAGGGTTGGACTCTGGTTGCCTAGACAACAGCACCGCTCTTTCTGGCTTGGGTCTTACTGACTCTCTGGGCTCCTGGTAGCCCACTGGCTTATGCTTCCCAGGCCAGTCTGGTGTTGGAGTCTTTATACAGTCTCTGTATTCTCCACAACCAGGACAGACTTCTGTCTTCGCCAGTAGTTACGACTTCATGTCCAACATGCTCGACTCTGGCTGCTTCCCTGTATCTAAGTTTATGCCCACCCTCTGCCCCCTGTGTTACAAACTGTAAGGTAACACACACTGCCATGCTGGAGAGCCTGCCATGTCTATTAGAACATGGGGCTTTTGCTATCCTCACAGAAACTCCACCCCAGCACACCTCACTCCTGAGCGTGTATCCCACTGCAGCAGTGTGCAGACACCTGGATGGTCTACCCAGAGCACAGAATCATTTCATAGTGAACTCCCGATAGGCACTTCCAAGAGTGCCCACCCTGGGGCAGCTCATCAGGCCCAAATGTGAGACCACGCTGGCCGGAAGATATGAGCCTCTGTTCTTCCCTTTGGATTTCTGCTGGTGGGTTTTTTTTTTTTTTTAATTTTAAGTCATTTAAATAATTTGCAGATTTTATTTCAGATGATTTTCTTGATGAGATACCCCCTCTTGTTATTATTATGTTAGAATAGAATATTATTATGCTAGAATTAGATAAAATTTCTCAGACTTAGCAAGAAATGTCACATGAAATGGAAGAGCCCACAAAACAGTGGAGAGGGAGCCTAGATTTCCCTCTGTGAGATGCTTGCCGTTCCCTGTTCATTAAGCTCGATAACTTTACACTAATGCTCGGGGGACTGTCGAAGGCTCAGAAGTCACACTCTGCAGACTGAAGTCCAAAGGGTAAAAAGAATGTGACATCCTATTTGCAGCTGATAACCGGAGCCACCTCATAAAAGAGGACCATGTGACAGTTGGCCTGGATGGTCACCAGGGTCTCTTACAGTTGTAAAACTCTTAAGTGGTCAGTGGGGAGCAGCCCAGTGTGATGGGGTGAAAGGTGAAGGTACTAAGAAACACCATCCATGGCCCTGATCATTTATCTTTGCTTATTGATCTAAAGAGATATATTACTGCTAATATCCCAGGAATAATTCTAGGGCCCCTTGAAACTCTGGTATAGATTTTAGTACCATGCAGGACTTATTTTCTGGCCCATATCCATAACAACTCACCTCCCTTGAGATTCTTGGTTGCAAACCACAGAAATCAATGTTGGCTACTTCACAAAAAAAAAAAAAAAGAATTTATGAACAGAAAGGATAAGTTCGCAGAAGCAAGAAGAATCTGGAAGACCAAGCATAGAAAACGGGACCCAAAAGGGGGCTCTAGATTATGAAGAGGAAACTCTGATGCAGGAAATATCTGATCTTTAAGCCACACCCACACTGGTGATGACAACCCTTTTGATGTTGCCTTTGCCAGAGTCATTGAAGAGTTCTGAGACTCAGCATCCCAGAGTTCTCTGCTGAGTCTGTCTCCTGCTCCACCAAGGACGTACAGTGGGAGACAATGAGAACTCCCCCCACCCCCATCACTATCAAGCTACATTCAAAAAGGACTCCACCCAAAAGGAAGCTGCAGAGGAGGACAGAATCACCGCATATTGTAGAATGGCCGCATCCAGGAGTGCTACCGTGTGTGGTTCCCAAAGATACATGAGCTTCAAAGTCAGAGAGACATGGCCCTGTCCCTTCCTGACTGTGGGTCCTGGGGATGCTTCTTTGTACTTTCTCCCTCTGATCAAGGGATTACAGGGCAGATGTCTGTGCAAATCTGGCCTCTAAGGAGGTTTTATGCGGTTATTTTTCTTGAAAAGAAGACACTCTTCATTTTGTCTCTCAAATAATTCGTAGCTTGACAACTTTTCTGGAAGCCTTTGACAAAGAGTCTTTGAAATGAGGGAAGGGCATGAGAAGCAGCAATTAGTAGCTGCAACTTGAACCATGTTCCACAAACAGGAAGCCAGGGGTCTGAAAGATACTTCTGCTCAGTAGGTGCGTTGAAGACGGGGGTATCCTTGGACTGTCTGACTGTCCTTCCTCTCATAGAAAAACCTACCCCACATCTTTCACTCCAGCTTAGGATGCTGAGATATCTCTGAGTTTTTTTACTCTGAAACAACTATTTGCTTAGAATGAATACTGTGTGAGAAAGGATCAATGTGGTAACTTCTTTTCATGCTGAGTTTGCAGGAAAGATCAAAGCGTCCTTTCCTTCAGGCTGAACTACTCAGGCATCTAAAGGTGCCTTTAGGACTTCAGATAGAAGCCACCATAGTACAGGACGCGTTCTCTTTATAGTTTTGCAGGTCTTTTGAAAATAATGTAATACAGCTTACTCCTGCACAGCAGAGCGATGGAATAAAGAGGGCTGCTTGTGCCCAGCCGTACTTCCTTAAATGAAAACATTCAGTCCATACACTGTGTGTAGTTTTGGGTTTTGTTTTGTTTTGATGTAGTGAAAAGATACTTCTAAGTATCTTTTTTTCTTTTTATTCATCATTATTTCATTTATTTATTTTATTTTTGAGAGTATGATATAATTACATTTCTCCCTCCCCTTTCCTCCCTCCAAACATTCCATATACTCTCTGCCTCTCCTTTAAATTTGTGGCGTCTTTTCTCACTGATTATTATTGTATGAATATATATGTGTGTGTGTGTGTGTGTGTGTGTGTGTGTGTGTGTGTATACATGTATATTCCTAAATATAGCCTGTTCAGTCCATGTGATGTTACTTGTATGCATGTTTTCAGGACTGACTCTTGGCACTGGAATACCAACCGGTGTATTCTCCCCTGGGAAGACCACCTCTCCCACTCCCGTCTTTCCCCAGTGCTTTGTGTAATGTTAAGACCTTGTGGCTCTTCTGCATCCACTTTGGTATGTCATTCTTGTTCAGCTCATGTTTGGGCAGTCATGGGTATAGACTCCTTTGGTCCAGAAGGATGATTCAGTGGACAAAGGTGCCAAGTCCCATCCCTGGTAGAAGGAAAGAATTGATCCCTGAAAGGTGTCCTTTGACTTCCGCACATTCATCATGGACTGTATATTCCACCCCCATAAAATGGTGTGGGGTGTGTGTGTGTGTGTGTGTGTGTGTGTGTGTGTGCACTTAAAATTGGGTCTTTTGAAAAACTATCCAGTATTACCCTTCAGTCAAACCATGGTGAAGTCAATGTTTTGACGTCTTTAATGAGTGTTAAGACACATGTTAACATCTCTGGATGTATTAGCAAGCTGTGCCAATTTTATTAATTCTCAAAGACCTGTCATCCTTCAAAACTAACTATGGCAAGCATTGAAATATTAACAGAAAATCTCTGACTTGGCTAGTGGCATCAGGAATATTCAAATAGGTAAAAATAATGGTGCAACACTCATTTTCTCTACAAGCATCCAGGCAATAGTTCTGCTATGAATAAGTTGTTTATAATAAAGACTGAAGTAACCTAAATGTCCAGAACCTGGGAATTCAGAAATAAAGTGTGCACTCTTCCTATTTTATTAATTAAAACACAAACTTACAATATCCAATAAAATGAGAAAAAAGTCAGTTCCATGGAACTTTGCTTGTGTTCCACTTTAGAAAAAAAATGAAGTTTAAAACAATATGTTCAATATGATCTCAGCTTTGTAAATAATTCACAAATATAAACAGAAACAAGACCAGGATAACGAATCAACTGCAGGACTTTTATTTTCAGTTGTTTGTTTGCTTGCTTCTTTTCTAGTTTGTACAAGATTTTGTAAATCCCTGTTTTCTAAATATCACAGCAAGAAGAACTAAAACTAGTAAACGACTACACAAAGTTCACACATGGTTTCTTCTCAAACTCATATGAGGTATTAGCAGCTGTTTCTAGGGGGAGTGCCAAGTCTCTAGGGAGAAACAAACATGAACCTTACAAATGCCCCAGGGGTCTCGCCTCATCCTTGAAAGTCCTTAATGGCACCTACAAGTTAATGTTTGTCTAGATGGCATCAACATGCTTGCAAATGTAGACGGCATCAACATGCTTGCAAATGTAGACGGCATCAACATGCTTGCAAATGTTTCCTTTTCTTAGTTAGGCTTCAGGTCTATCCTTAGTCAACTTACCCTAGCAAGGCTCACACATTTGATCACCATAACAGTGATTCTCAAAGTACTACTTTTGTAGGCTGAGATAGTATTTCTGCCCTGTCTCCCTTCGTATTGTCTGTACTGAGGGTTCATTATGAGCAAGTAGACTGGAAACCTCCCCCGCCACACACACACTTTGGAGCTCTTCTTAAGTCCAAGACCCTGAAACGGAATGACTCTGAGGTCACAGTGCCTGACTTTGAGTTTTAGCTCCATGACCAAGAAAGAAGCTGTGTGACTTTGGGCAAAATACTTAACCTCTTTATGTTTTGTTTTCTTCTTTTGTGGTGAGAAAAATATTAGCACTTACCCAATGGGCTTGTTAGGATGGCAGGAGTTAAGACCCGATGCCCTTGAAATGGTGGCTCAGTGTATGAGCTCTACAAAGAACAAGCTGACAGCTGTTCTCTACCCCTCCAACATCCGTTATCAATACTTCTTTCCATTGCTCTGGGTCCTGAGAAGCTGACCCTTAAGGGATGATGCCATAAGTCTGAGCCACTGGCTTCAGGCAGCTTGCCCCTAGCAGATCCAGTGTAGGATTCGTGTTCCAGGCTTTGATCCTCCTGGAATCCACCTTCCCCCAAGGGATCTGGCCACGGCTGAGTCCTTCCTTACACAGCCAGGAAGAGCAGCTGCAGTGCTTGAGCGGCAGAGCATCCTTCTGGTGCACTCCTCTGGTTTCTGCAGCATCCTTGCCTTCCCTTGTTTCTTAAGGGTTGAAGCTGACAACCCCCCTCAACAGTTACTAACCCCTAGCTCCTCACTGTGCTTTGCTAGTTCCATGATTCTTGCCTCCCACCTCTATAAATTGCTTCTTCGCTAAATGCATTTTAGTTCATCGCTTTTGAGTGAGCCAAGTGTTTCCTGCTGGGACCCCGGCCGACACGGCTGAACATTATTAATATATGTGTCCTTCTGCTCATAACAGTACTGCAGTCAGAAAAGGTTGTCAAGCATAAGGGTGATCATTTTATTGAGCATGCAAGGCACCAGACAGCTCTCAGGTTCTTCTGAATTATGAATGTCCCAGTTTTGCTAAGCCATCAGACAATCACAGAGGTAGAATCTGAAGGATGGAATTTCTACTTACGGTTTTATAGATGTGATCCGACGTCTGATGCTTGGAGATCGTACTAGGCTGTGCATTGTGGTGCGTCATTTGTTTGATTACCTTTTAAAGATTCTTGTCAGTTTGAACCTTTCCTCTGTCCAAAGCATGTATGAGAAATGCCTGTCTGCTTTTACTAAATTTTCTACCGGCTATCTTTATGAGTCAACCATCTACTCCTTCATTTAGGTATGTACTTGAAGCTGAAGCTCTGCCTCGAGTCAGGAAAATACTTTGCAGGAAAAGACATTATCAGCAAAAAAAAAATACAGAGACATCGAAATTTTCAGGAAACTTAACTGTGTAATTGGGAGAAGTAAAATCTGATCCTCTAATTACACACATGTATGATGGAGGGAGGTACATGGTACCAAAAGAATCTTTGATAAAGAAAAGTCAAGTAGCCAGGAGGCAAAGGAAGGTATCTCAAAGATTGTGAAAGAAGCAAGGACTAGAGGGATAAGAATGGAAAAGTGGGGAATTGTGTGGCCATTGGATAAGGGTGGGAGAAGGCTAGAGAGGGAGACGGGATCTGCCAGGCTTGAGAAGAGTAGGAGAGAAGAAGGTCAAGTGCAGTGAGGCTGGGAAGAAGCTAACGTGGATGACAAGATGGGTTCTTACAGGGCATGGCCGGCTGTGGCTGCAAATGGGAAATCATTGGAGGATTTCAAACCTGATTGGGTTTGAGTTTTGTAAAACTCATTTGCTCTCTGTAGGAACTGTTCTTCTAGACTCTAGGATTCCAGAAGCCCCAACCTTCAACCAGTCCCCACCCCCTGACTGAAAGAAGAATAGAAAATGTTCACCGGTTTCCTTGCAGGTGATTAGACCGAAACTGAATTAATTCCTGCTAATCAAAAGGATTCCTCTCAAGGCCCTGGCAGTGACAGGTAATTTCAAGATGAAATCGTTGCTCGTGTCTGTGTCTAATCAGTCCCCGCTACCGCACTTCAGCAAGTCAACACGGCTACATATTTTTGTAACTTTCCAGTCATTTTCATGTCACAGCTGTCACTAGGCTCCCCCCTGGACCCAAGTACACACAACTAATTAATCAATCAATCAAGAAGGAGAGAGAGTCATGCCTGATGCTACAATGAGAATCACAGCTTGCTAAACTCAATGACTGGTTTCCACCAGAATTAAAGAAAAGGATACCTTCTTAATAGGAAGCAGAATTTGCAGTTTAACGATAAGATTTACAGGCTTGTCATTTAGGGTGTGGGCCTTGTGGTCGCTGGGTTGGAGGGAAGCAGATCTATGGCTGGGATCAAGCTACTTTGTGCCTTCCTGTGAAGGGAGGGGAAGCCCAGAAGCAAGGACAGCAGGGGAAGGAAAGGAGCCCTGGGCCAGGAGTTAGATCTTCCAGGACATGCTAAGACATGGACCCACTACATGAGTAATTTTGGGCAAGTGATGCCGAGTTATAGGACCTCTGTCTGTGGAAAACATTCATGAAAATAGACAACTCTTGCAGGGAAGCATGCTAGCTAGCCAGTTTTCTATCACTATCACAGAATTTCTGAGATGGTGGATTTTTTTTGAAACTGATACTGGAGTAACGTGAGAATGAGGTGGACATTAAGCAGTTACTATGTGGGCCTGCTGAGGGAATCTAATCAGCTTTCAGACTGTGACTCTGCAGATGCCTGTGAAAGAGAAAGTGCTGGCTGGTTGTCATCACACATGAAGCTAAGTGTACTAAACAGAGAGAAGAGCAAGTGCTTCTTGCCTCAGGATCTAGCCCTGCTGACTCTCATAGCCCTCCCAACTTCCTGGTGATCCCCTCCTCTGCACTCCTGCCTTCAGGCTAGACTGACTCTTGGAAGCCATGTTTTCAGGGCCACCACACATCCCATCACTATCTGGCCTATCTATCACAGACCTTCCAAGAAGGTTTCCATCTGGTGTGATCCTGGGACACAAGAGAAGCCATCTACCCGGGATATCAGGCCTATGCCCACGGACATCAACTTTCTGCATTATAAAATCACTTCATTGCACCAGTATATAATTTCTCAGGGTTGTTGTTGTTGTTTGGTTTGATTTAGCTTTTTGTTTGTTTTGTTTTTTTCAAGACAGGGTTTCTCTATGTAGGTTTGGCTGTCCTGGAACTTGCTCTGTAGACCAGGCTGGCCTTTCACAGAGATCCATCTGCCTCTGCCTCCCAAGTGCTGGGATTAAATGTGCACACCACCATTACCTGGCTAATTTCTCAGGTTTTTAATACTCATTTCATGGGGAACACCATCTGTAATTCCACCAAAAAGGAGAAAGAGGAAAAATGGGTGCTCAAAGAGAAAAAGATTCTGGATAAATGAAGCTCTATCATTATATTTGTTTAAAATATAATATATATGAAAGGAGCAGGGAGACGGCTCAGTCAGTAATGTGCTCTTCTTGCAAGCAAGACCCCTCTTTTAAAAAGACAAGGCAGAGAAAAATCTTTAGGGCTTTCTGGGCAGCCAGCCTAGTTAGGTGAGCTCCAAGCCAATCAGAGTCCCTGTCTCAAAGAAAGTGAACTGTGTTCCTAAGATTGCACTCTGGCATCCACATGGACATGAACACATGTGCATACACACACACACACACACACACACACACACACACACACACACACACACGTATACAAATAAGCCTTGTCCCTGTCGAGTTCCAAATTTCTTATCCTAGGAAGAAGTTACAACCAGAAGAAGCAAAGTTAAATCTAATGGGTCAGACATCAGAGCTGGGGCCATATTTAACAACTCAGCTACAGCGCCTCACCCAAATCCTCAGAGAATCTGGCAGGAAAACTCAGTGAGTGAAGAAGTGAGAACAGAGATGTGTGGGAAGGGACCGGCCGAGGTATGTATGGCGGACTGGTGTATGGTAAGGGAGGCTGGAAGAGAGACTGGGTGGAATCGTTGAAGGAAATATCTCAATAACTAGCGTGAACAATGCATTTCTCCTCAAACCTGAAGAATTTCTCCAAATTTGAAAGGCCACAAAATGTTGGGTTTGAGAGTCTGTAAGAGCCTGAATGTATGGTGAAAAATGAGGAACCAGTTTGGGGTTCTAGAGGTATGGAAGCCTCTTCAGCACACTGGGCGGGTAGATGGGGTAGGGACAGCAGGCCCTGCACAGTAGAGGTGTCTGTGACACATCACACAATGAAGGCAGACAGGAAGGCCGGGCAGTGCAACCTTCTCATCTTCCCCCTTACGGTCAGTGTCAATGGGTACATATGCTACTAAAATTTCCAGTGTTCGCCGCTGACTGTTTCTACTACAAACAGCCAGGGTGGACGGTAGAGAGCCAGAATTGGCACCAAGGAAGTCTGGCTGCATGGGTGGTGGGGCTTGGGGGTCCAGGAGAGGTGTTTCCTGATGCAGAGGTGTCCACACCCTTCCAGAAGAAGACTTTGGCAGCCTTTTCAATTGCTTCAGACGATTTCGGTCTGCTAAAAAAATATACTGAAAGCTTGTCAGAACGGAGAGCTCTCTTGGAATCACAAAGAATGAATTTTTCCCCCTTCTGCTGCAAGTTTATCTCAAGAGAAAAGAAAAAGCTGAATGAAGCAACTTTAATAACAAAATGAAAGGCAGCTCTTTTGAAACACCGGGTTGTACCACTCCGGTATCCCGAGCCAATGAGAAATGTGATCTATGCTGTGCTTGTGGGATACTCGGCCTAAGTGCCTACAAATTAATTGAAAAATATCCCAGAAAGCCTGCGTGGCAGCGCGAGCCTGAGGTCGCTGCCGAACAAAGGCAGGAGAGCTCTTTTGTTTGGTTGCAGGTGCAGGCGACCTTGTGAGAAGCACACTATAAATCGCTGAAACTGTGGGATGATAAGCCAGGATGACAGATTCCTGTCACTCTCCCTCAGTAACAGATGGGCTCACCTTCCTCAGGTCTACAGAGGCACATACATCACCAAGTTCATTGCTATTGCCAAGCTTCGGAGGCGTGGACATTTACAAACACCGGGAAGAGAGATGTGGACCCACACTGCGCCTGCCCACAAGAGTTCACCTTTCTTTCCACGTTCTTTCTGTGCTTTTCTCTTGACATTTTAGTCTGTTTCTCTTTCTTTCTTGTCCACGGAAGTGGCATTTAATGATGATGTCTGAGAACGGTGAGGATATAGCGTAAGCAGAGAAAACCCACGATACGGTTCTTAACAGCCTTCCTTTGTTTCCCAGAGCGAGCAAGTACAAGCCAGAGGGGCAGGAAGAAAGACCGTGAGTGGTGATAGATCACGTTATAGAAGAAAAAAACAGGGCCACAAAAGGAGTTTAGCCATGGAGCGTCTGTTGCTATGACATACAGCAGAGGGTCAGGGAGGTAACTCTAGATCCTGTCAAGAGAAAAACCATGTCGGGGCCCCTAGAAATCATTCTATACTTTCTCTGAGAGGCATTTGAATTTTTTCTCCATCTTTTTTATGGTCCACGCAAGAAATGATGGCCTACATTTCCTTCTGCCTCCTTCCTGAGCTAGTAAGAAGGGAACCTAACAGCGGGGAAGCTCTTGTGTCTGAAAACTAAGAGTAACAGTTCGTGGCAACACACTGACATAGATTTTCTCAGGAAATGCATGTGAGGTTTGGTGGAGGAATTGCGAGAACAGACTTTGGAGTCAGATGAATGGGGCACAGCTTCAGCATCACCATGTTAGTTTTCATTCTGCAAGCCTGTTTCCCTGGGTAGCAAACGGGAACACTAGTACCTGCCCAGCACAGTTAAAATGAGCATGAGATACACACAGGAGAAGCCCACCCTCACGCTCAGTGTCCACAGCAGAGAAAGTTTCAAAGTGTCATAGTTTTCATTCACAAAGGAACCCTTCAGCGTATTTCCACAACTTCTAGTAGAGTCTGTGGTGTCACATGAGAAAGCCTCATGGAGGGGTGGAAAAAGCATGGTTTAAATAAGCACAATGTGTTTGAGTTCTGGAGACAAACGGCTTCACAGAGGCACCTCACCGGCTGCGTAGTTTCTAGAAAGTGCTCGCCACCTGAATCAGAAGACAAAAGATGACCCATCTTCACAGACATTGTGAGGAGTGACTGGTGTTTGTGAACATAGATAAAGACTGTTCAGATTCTCCAAACAGTGGAATGGGATGGAATATGTGTTTCTATGTAGGGAGGTTCGTTTGAGGAAATTGGCTCTCTTGTGACTAGGGACATTTGACTGACAAGTCAAAATGCAACAGTGGAGGTAGTCAGTTGGAGATCCAAGGAAACATGATATAGCAGTTCAAGTCCAAGGTCTGTAACAGTAGATACTTGGAAGGCCTGGAGTTGCAGCCCAAGCTTTAAGGCCACCTGCCATAAAGTTCCTCTTACTCAGGGGAAATCTAACTGTTGTCCCACTGGGGCCTTCAATGCCCCATGTGAGACACTATGTTTGAGAGGACAGTCTGCTTCACAGATTGTCCGGTGCACGATAACCTGCAAGCTGTGGCGTTTCCTATCCACTGGGGACTTCAGAATATCTGCAAAGCATTACAGACGAGCAGACTAAGCCTTGACTCGACACTGCCATTTAGCTCAGATCTGTCAATGTAAATGTCTTCAAACCAGTCAACCAACCAAACTCTCACAGAAGCATCCAGAATCGTGCTTGAACACGGAACTGAGCACTGTGACCCAGCCAATTTGAAAGGGAAAATTAACCATCTTAAGTCATTTCACCCTTTTAAAGCAATGCAAGCAACTGATTTAACTGGCTTTGAGAAATCAGAGTGGATGACCTAATGGAGAAATGTCTTTCTTCAGTTAGGTCTGGATCCTCGGGATGGGGGCAAAGACTCACTGTGGTGATGAGGTATTCTAAATGTTATAATGCAAGCTTCCAGCATTCTGACTCCCATCACAGTGAACGCCTGGCTTTGGACCAAGTATGGATGTCTCCACTACCAAAGGAGAGTGCCCATCATGGCTTCACTGTGATAGCTCTTATTGCCCTTCCAACGTGATTCCTAAACCAAGCGGTAGGGAGGAACTGTTACCTAACTCTAGCCTAATGATTAAGGGTAAGTCTAACCTTCATGTGGTGTGACATACTCTAAAAGTGAGAAGAGGAACGGATGACATTTTCTGGCGCATTTTCAATGGAGTATACTGCCTTTTTCACATGTGCCCGTCATTTTGAAACTGCCTATAAAACACCAGTGTGGGTTGCTTCTGCAGGCTGTATACCGAACACCCTTCTAAATGCTCTGCTTAATTTTCCCCCACATTGTAATTCATTGTTGGCCTTTTCTACAGTGAATTGTTGGAATTAACCAATAAATCAGCTGGAAAAGACATGCCAATTTCCTTCCCAGTTGATAAATTACAGTGTGAGGTTGGCATAACGTGTTTTATTGTATGTGCATGTGTGTGTGTGTGTGCGTGTGTGTGTGCGTGTGTGTGTGCACACTCAAGCTCACACCTGCACATGCACGATTGCTTTATATCCTACTCCCAAATTTACTTTTCAAGAAATGCCAAAATCTTAAAGTTTCTTTCTCTACTACACATGAGTTTTCATGGAAAATATATAGTATTATATTTCTATCTTGTTATATAAAGATCTACTCAATCAATCAATGAGTGACAGTTATTGACAACTGGAACATAAGATTATTCTACTCACTCACAAGCATTTACTATAAAAATTAATTTGCTTTTAGTTCTTAGACTTAATGTGGTTCTGGGATTCAGGATTCTTTACCTTTTGGGCCTTAATATTCTTAGTAATTACCACATTAACCCTTTTAAAGATCAATGCTCCCCAGTAACACATATTTCAGTAACTTACAAACTGTGCTGCAGAATACTTCCTTCAACAAATATTATTGAAATAAAAAGAGGAAGAATTTCTTTAGGGTTGCAATATTTAACTATCCTAGATATTTAGTTATTTAAATGTTCCACACTAGAATTTAACTATTCTAGAAGAATAGTTAAAAGAATATAAGAAATAGAATTGATACCTAATAACTTACTTAGGCACTTAGACAAAGGCAAGACTATGCTGGTCAGTGATAATGATTAAGATAGTTTTGTGTCCTCTTGGGAGACCTCTGTGTCACCCATAGGCATCCATCATGCCTCCTTCAGAGTCATCATATTAATACATTACAGCGTAGGCAGAGAGGTTATCCAAGGTCATCCAGGAGAACTAAAGGAGAAGGAAAGGGAAAGTAGCTAAGGAAAACCAGGATAGCTAAGTTAAGACAGTTAGAACCAGGACAAGCCAAAGTTAATGCTCATAAACATTTTGTGACCCTGTGTCTTAGAGCACATGGAGTCCAGGACAAGATAAACCTAAATAATCTTCTCTCAAAGAGTTCTTAAAGATAATTTGCCCTCTGATCTGTCGCCATTCACCACCAGCGTATTCCTACCAGGCCTACTGCCAGTCTCCTGACCAAGAGGGAAATACACAAAAAAGACCTGGTTTAGAGAAAAATCACATGAAAAAAACACTTAGGAATTGAACTGAATAAAAGCTGCATGTAAGACCCTAGTATAAACTAACTGAGGGCTGGGAAGATGTGAGAATGCAATTCCTCAGAACCCACCTAAGGGTCATAGTCTCAAACACGCCTGTACCTCAGGGGCTCCCTGAGGTGGAAACAGGGATCACTGGGGCTTGCTTATCACCAGGATCAAGCCAGTTAGCTTCAAGTTTAGTGAGAGGTGTTTTTGTCTTTTCCAAGGGCATAAGGTAGAGGGTTATAGAGAAGGACACCTGGCATCATCTCTGACTTTTGCATAAGTATTGGTGCTTGTATATCTTCAACACAGACACACATGTGCACACACACACGCATACATGCATACACACACCTAAATATATACCACACACATACAGTACACATATTCGCACATTAATTTAAAAAAAAAACAGCACAAAAGAGACTTGTTTATGAAATCTGGGGCACTGTAGGTGAAACTTTGCAAAGTTCTCCACCTGTAGAATCTGTTCAAATGTAAAAACCAAAATAGAGCACCAGAAGGCCTTACTGACTGAGGGGAAGTCGAGGAAAAAGCAAACACTTTTTTCCTTTGTGAGGCAACAGAAACCCCAGCAGGAGACAGAATCTACCACACACAGTTCATGAGGCTCTAATAAAATGTCTGCTTATAGAAGTGTGGACAGAGTAAAGGATTCACAGGCTGTTAGTCACAGAAGGACATTAACACCAAATCCCAGATACTGTGAAGGAGCAGAAACAAACACCTAGCCCCTTCTCTGTGACCTACATGTTCCTCTAGGTCCTCTGGTTGGCCAAACCTCAGTGAGAATCAGCTGGTAAGGGACTCACTGTTGTTCTCCATGGGTTTACTATCATGGAACCTTGACAGGGCCGTTATAGACTTTGGACTGTGAAGAAGGGAACCTGGCACAGAAACCTAAGCTAGCCTGGAAAATAAACACACTCCAAACACATGTGTATCTGACCTTATAAGACCATAAAGGTATCATGCCAGTGATACACGAAAACTGTCCTTGTGGTTTGAAAAGCAAAGACGTGAGAACCAGAAATAGGGGAGGAATGGGTTCCCATACTACCTCTGCTATAGATTAGTTTTCCTGTTCATGTCCCTAACTCATCAGGGTTCAAATGTATCATCTATCCGGCGAATTGCTGATCCTGGAGAAGGCTAATTATAGTCAATTCTATTCTAGAATCGGACTTTCTGGGCTGTTGCCTTCCCAATTCCCCAAACTCATCATTAGACCCCTCTTGATTCAGAGTTTGCTGGAATAAGATGAGAAAGCATTATTTTGTGCATTGTCCTTGTGTTATCTGCATATCCCCCCCTCCCATGCACATTGCAGGCAATAGAAATTCATTCCCTGTTTATCTACAGAAGCTCAATCAATTATTGAACAATATCACAGATACTTTCTTTTTCCCTTGTAACATTTGCCTTCTTAGTGCTCGAACATTGATTAAGGCCACGTACTGCTCAGAGCGCCTATCAGAATGCAGCAATGTTCTCTCTGTGTCCTACTCCCAAATCCCAGAATGACTTGTGAAGTGAAACCTTGACTTCTGAATCTGTGCCATGACTAACTTTTCCATTCCCCAAAGTCCCATCAAAAATAAGCTCGGTGAAGCCCGGCTTCCTAGCCCTGACCTGTGAGAGGGCTCCAGCACCAGCTTCACACCAACCAGGAGCCTCTGGTGCTGAGCAGCTGGCTCTATTACGATCTTCTGATGAGGAAAGCATGGTCCTGCCCAGGGCTGTGACAGACTAAGCGAGACAAAGAGACCGGCTGGAGGGACTAGGGTGGTCCACCCAGAGCCCTGAGGAGAAAACACAGGCCCACTCAGCACCTTATGGTGTCAGGCAGATGGGGCACTACCATGGTGATCAAATGTATGGTGTGATATGGGACAGAGAGGCAGAACGGTTCACAGGACAGAGGCATATCTGAATGGGAGAAAGAGGTGAGGAGCAGGCTGAGGTAGGTGGCTTCATTGCCATCCTAGACCACGGTGATATCTGGGCCTGGGCTGCTACTGGGGCCCATGTCTAGGTTCATGATTCTTGTGCAGCTGAGATCTCTGTTTATCTCTTCAGCTCCTGATACCACCAAAGGTATCACTGGCTGCAACGCTAGGGAGAACTGTTCCTGCCCCTCACTGGCTGAAGCACTCAGGAGAGAGGGTCCTATACCTCACCTGGGCAGCACAATAGAGCTGACCCTGTTCTCAGGGGCATGGGCAAGCTGGCCCTGAGGGTGTGAGATTGGAAGAGCAGGTTGTTCTCCTCCCATCTGCCATGTGGTCACATGGGTGAGGGAAAGATGCCCTCTTTTCCTTACCCCTTGACACCTGCAGCAGGTGGGGGGCCACCCAACCCCTCACTCTCAGGGGAAAAGACCCTGCATCTCCCCCAGGCAGCACAATAGAGTTGACCCTGTAGACAGAGATCCAGGCGAACCTGAGGGTGTGAGAGGGGCATAGTTTGTACTGCCTTCCTCATCTGTGGTGTGGCCATGGGAACAAGGAAACGATGCTCTCGCCCTCCCCCTACCACCTCCAGCTGACAGGGGAACTGACCCTCTGGTGTGGGAGGTCCTTCTGTCTATTTGTTGCTTTTATTGGTTCATGAATAAAGCTGTTTTGGCCAGTGACTTGGCAGAAGAGAGTTTGGTGGGAAAACTAAACTGAATGCTGGGGGGGGAAAGAAGGCAGAGTCAGTGAGAAGCCATGGAGCCGCCTGCAGGAGACAGATGCCTCCTCCACCAAAATTTTGCCAGTAGGCCACAACCTTGTGATGATGCACAGATTAATAGAGATGACTTCATTTAAGACATGAGAGCTAGCTAGCAATACGCTTATAAGTGACTGGCCAAGCAGTAATGCAAATAATATAATTTCTGTGTGATTATTTTGGGTCTAGGCAGCCAGGAGCAAATGAGTGGCCTTCCCCAACAACCCTCCCCTTTACCAGCCACAACACTCAGGAGAATGGGCTCTGTACCTCCTCTGGGCAGCACAGCAGAGCTGACCCTGTTGGCAGAGGTGTGAGTGAGCTGGCCCTAGGGCTGTGAGGGCGGAATAGCTGGCCACATCCCCATCATCTATCATGTGGTGGAGAGGGCCAGGGAAAGATGCCCTCCCCACCTTGCCCCTGCCATCTGTGGTGGATAGGGGAACTTGCCTTGAGAAAGTGGGTCCTGCCTTGCCTGGGCAGCACAGCGAAACTGACCCTATGGACATGGGTACAGCCGAACCAGCCTAGAACGTGAGCTTGAGAGAGCTGGCCCCACCCCTCATCTGTCATGTGGTGGTGTGGGTGGGGGAGAGATGCCTTCCCCCTCGCCACCTGTGGCAGGTGAGAGACCTGGCCCTGCCTCTCACCAGCACTTGTGAGAGTGGCAACCACACCTCCCCTGGGTGATATAGTAGCGCCTGCCCTGCTGGTGAAGACATGGGAGAGACAACCCTGAGAGAGTGAAAGCGGTAGAACTGGCTCCGCCCCTTGCTCATCTCTGCAAGGGGTGAATCAGCCTGGGAAGTGTTGGAGAGCTCACCCTGGCGGTGAGGACAGAGGAGAGTTGGCGGATTGACACCCCCCCCCAACTACCCAGGCCCAGAACCGGGGTTATAAATTGGCCTACCCCTACATCAACCCCGTCCATGATCCATGGCAGCACATGAAACGGACCAGTCCTGCAGACCCAAAATGACAGGATCTCCATTACACAGGGCAACAGCGGGTTAGCTAAGAGGAGTCCCAGTGAGAACCCAGCATCGATAGTGTGGCTGAAACCAGAAGCCGCTTACAAACAAAGATATATGGACAAAGGTTTACTGCGTGACTCACCGTGTCACTCTACAGCTTCCATGGCGAGATTTTTCCTTTTATTCTTCCTTTTCTTTTCCTTTTTTCTTTTAAATTTTATTTTATTGGGGAGGGGGTTTGCCAGGGCAGATATGAAGGGAAGGGGAAATGAATGAGATTGAGATGCATGTGAAAGACACAAAGAATAAATTTTAAAAAGTTAAAAATATTAGTGGCTCCTGATACCAAATGAAACCCATGTCAGTGCCAAGGATCTGGGACGACACCTGGGGTTGTGTTGGTGTCTGAGGGCCACGCTCATATTGATCTGAGTGACTTAGACTGTCACCTCTGGCCATGGTGACATCAGACCCCAGGCTGCTGCTAAGGACCATATCTGAGTCCTTGGTAATACCACAGCTGGGGTCTGTGTTGATGTCCCTGGTCTGTGGTACCCCAGGGGTCACATGAATACCCAGGATATAGGCTGTATCCTGTGGCCATGTGGGTGTCTGAGGGCCATGCTACCATGAGGGCCATGCCTATCTGGGTGTCCTGCATTACCACACCTGGCCATGGTGTCGTTCAGCCCGGAACTGCTGCCTAGAGCCATGTCTGGGTCTGTGGCCCAGCAGCAGCCAGGGTCTGAGCTGATATCCATGGACTGTGTGGATGCCTGGGGTCTGGACATCCACCTGAGACCGTGCTGATGTCTGTGTCCAAGGGCCTTGCTGCCTCCGGGGCCGTGCTGACCTGGGTGGCCTGTGCTGCCACTGGTGCCATGGTGCCATCTAGGCCCAAGCTGCTGCACCTGGGGACTGTGATGATATCCATGGCTATCTGATAACACCAGGAAGAGAAAGAGTAAAACCAGACGCTCAGACTGGGGAGATGGCTCAATAGGAAAAGTGTGTACCTCCCAGGAAAGAGGGCCTGAGTTCAGATCCTCAGACTCTACAGAAAGTCAGATGTGGTCGCCACATCTGTCTTTGCAGCGTTCCAGTGGTGAGATGGGAATTGTAGACAGGAGAATTCCCAGGAGCTCACAGGCCAGCTAAGTTGGCATAAGCAGGAGTGAGCCACGAAAGGCCAACACGCAAGTTTCTTCCCTAGACTCAGTACTTGCTATAGCACACAGGAACCTGCGCTCACACACCAACGTGCACAGGACACTCAAGTGTAGATAGAGACCTTGTCAATGGGAGTGAGGACTTGTCCCTACAAATTGAGAGCAGAGCTCATTTGAGCAGCCGGAGCTAAGAAGCCCATCTCTCCCGACCTTCACCAAACACACAGGGGCAGCCTGCCTGGGATGTTAATTATTCCCCTTTGCCTCCCAGTTCTGTTGCAGAGTTCCGCACACACTCAGGGTCCTCAACGGCTATCAGAGAGTTGCTCTGATAAGTCACACCTGTGAGCTTAATTAATGCTTAGGAAATTCCTCTGGAATTTATTCAGAAGAAAAGGCTCTAGATGCTCAAAGAGGAGATTCTAGCTGTTGTTATTGCTCTTTTCTTTTCCACTGAATCCGGGATTCAGTCACAGGGCACTGGTGATCTGCACGTTCTGGGGTTCATTAATTTCAGCCGACTCTTAGGAGGACTTTTTGAGCATGTGTAAATGATCCTGGGAGCACCTCATTTCAATCTCTGCACAGCACATTATCTTTACTCATTAAAAAATTATCACAGTGATGAATTCTGCTTAATTTAAATTGACTTCTTTGTGGGGGGAAAGGCAATTAAAGTTAAGAATACTTAAAGGGACTCCTAGGTGGGGGAAATTATTTCACTGGGAAAAGAAAATAGCACCTTGCCACACAATAAGATTCTTGTTTTCTCTGTAGGTTCTTCTATCTGAAGCCTTTCTGCCCAAGCTGGTGGTGAACTTATGACACAGGAAAGTAGTTTTGAACTGACTGTCTGTTCTCAAAGACATCAATACATGGCTCAAACTGATTACTTAAGAACAAATGGGAGTCTTTTGTTTGTTTATTTGGCTTTTGTTTTTGTTTTTGTTTTTGGTTTTTTTTTTTTTGAGACAGGGTTTCACTGTAGCTATCAAGCCTATCCTAGAACTAGCTCCTGTAGACCAGGCTTGCCTCAAACTCACAGAGATCCGCCTGTCTCTGCCCCCTAAGTGTTGGGATTAAAGAGATGAAAATACTTCTGGTGTAAGAAGGATGGTGACCAATGAATGACTCCGGTTTTTAACACTCAAATTCTCTTTTCCCCCAAGTCTCTTATTCTGGGCAAAAGGGGAGGGAGACAGTTTTCACCTTAGAAATATATTCCAAGTTCAAAAGCAGTCCCTCACAGTTCAGGGTGGGAGCCTAGAGGTGTGGAAAGGGACTAAGGTTTGTCTTTCTAAGACTGCTCATACTTTTTGAGTTTGAAATCATCTAAATACAGAGCTTTGGTTTAGAACTTTTAAATTCTCACTGTTTGATCATGGTGGTTAAACAGTGTATGGAAAGAAAGAGTGGGGACCAAGAAGAGCCTGCATGAATGAGCACTGGGCAAAGGTGGGTGTTATTTCGTGGTGTTTCGGCTGATAGCAAGAGGCTCTCACTTCCCAAAGGACTGTTCTCCCCTGCTTGCCTCTTTGCATTTTCCTTGTTCTTCTGAGCTCCATATAGCTCTTTTCTGGTCAGTGCTTATTTTCAACTTCAATGAATAAGGTTTTACTTTCTCACCGTCTATTTAAGCTTTTCTGTTTGTTGGTTGGTTGTTTGGTTGGTTTTGTTGTTCTTGCTGTTTAGGCTTAGTTATTTTTTTGTTTTGTTTTTGTTTGTTTGTTTTGTTTTTGTTTGGGGGGGGAGTTGTTGTTTGTTTGTTTGTTTGAAGCGTAGAAGCCAGTATGATTTATTTGGCTTAGGATGAGTTTGCAAGATAAAAATATAGCATGTTCAGGAAAATTTGAAATTCAGATAAAGAATAATCAGTTCATCTAAGCAGGCTACATGCAACATGAGGTGTTTTTTTTTTAAAAGTATCACTTACTTGAGATTTAATTTGAAGTAGTAATTCTGTGTTTTATTGCTTAAATCTAGAAATGCTTCTCCTTAAATTTGGAGTTCCCTTTACAATTCCTCACCTCAAATTATAGGTGGTCTGGGGAGTGGATCAAGGAATGGCGCTGAATCGGGCTGGGTTTGTTATTCGAGCTGGGGTGCTAGTTTCCCTAGCCTCAGTTTTCTCCTTTGCAATATGAGCATGTGGGCAAGAATCCTTTCCACTCATAACCAGCTCAGAAATCCATAAATTAAATGTGTCTTGTTTGGGAATGTCCTTGACCTAACCAAAGATACATCATTGAGCCAGAGCTGGGAGCTGTTGATCTGAGCTGAGTAAAGAAAGTGTGTGTGGCAGGCGGGGGGGGGGGTGGGGGCAGGGAGTAGTTTCCACCGGGACATTCCTGAGGGGTTAAGAGTACAGGTCCCATTTTATGGCTGTTTTGGAATTTGGCAACAAGAAAGTCTGAACTAGACTTCGGAGGTCAAGAGCATTTCCCATCGTGTCTGTGTGCAGAGGAAAGACAAACAGAGGATCCTGTAGCAATGTGAGCCATGGGGCATGCTGGATGCATCATGTTGACTGCCAGAAACATGTGCCTGGGTTCTGGGTCCCAACAGACATGACTCATCCAGCAGGGCTGGCTTTGCAAGCTTCACATTTTAATGGGTAAGCAATTTCCATGCATGAGCCTAGTGCACCGCTTTGCCTTTGTAGCTGGGACTCTATGCCATGAGAAAAGCTTTAAATTCTGTCAGGTTGGGTTGCAAATCCTGCTTTCATCCCATATTGGGCGTGACCTTCCGCGAGTTCCTTCATTAGATGGGATGTCTCCAATCTGATGACTGTTTACCACGTTATAGAGAGGCATGTTTTCTCATCCCATCAATAAACTTTCATATTTCGAAGACATCTCTAATATCAATTACAACTATAATGTAATTTTTGTCACATAACTTTGTGATTTTTCTGTTATAAATAAGGACGCTAACATTAAAAAAATGGTATGAAGTCTGGTCACAGCCACATGGGATGTAGTGCAGAAGATCTGGAATCAAGTCAATCTGTCCACAGACTTGGGTCTTTCCACCCACTGCCTCATATCTCTACATCTTCCCTTTCCCTTCAGCTCTCTCTGTCTCTAAACACTTATCTTTCCGAGAGTACAAGTGACGACCACAGGCTTCCATGTAAAGAAGATGCCGTGTTACCTGGCACATTTTAACTATCATGAAATTATTGCTTCATGCGTTCTTCTTAGACAGTAGTTAAAGTGAGAAGATGAATTGGGAGCTCCTGGAACACAGGCATGTATGTGTTGGCACAGCTGCCTTCTAGGGTGGCTGGATCCAACGTGTGTAACGATATTCATTGCAACAACCTGTGGCTCTTCGCTTTGCTTCCCATGGTTGGTTCCATATCAGGATGTGTGATGCTTGCTCTCATTTCTCAGAGCTTTGATGTGACCATAGAGACCCAGTCTCAGGACCACACCTGTATAATCACAACAGAAGCGATGGAAGTGTTTTCTCTAGAAACTTCAGCTGGCTTCTCACATTGGTCAATCCAGTGTGTCTGGGACAAGGCAATCCAGACATACTCTTAGAACAGCATTGGGTCAGTTCCACCCAAACCATGTTGACTGGACCTGAAGAGATGGGCTACCCAGAGGAGTTAGATCATGTTTAATACAAAGTAAGAAGACAAAGCACCGCATTTCTGAATCAAGCTATGTTATCTACAACTCAGAAGCAGATTTCAGGCTCCCTGAATCAGCTGAAATATGGAACTACATAGAACTTCATAGTCTAAGGTGTGTTTTGGAATCAGACCCCAAGAATGAAATCCCAGCTTGTGTTCCTTGTTAGATGTGTGATCATGGGCAAGATCTTTCTTCTTTCTGTTTAGCTTTCCCTTTCTGTAAAACAAAGATAAAAATATCACTTTACAGGGCTGTTGTAGACATGGAAGGAGTTAATATTCTTAAAGATTTCAAACAATAGCTTATAGTAAGCCTTATATATGGTGTGACTAGGTTAACAATTAAAAACAAGTCAAATATGGACAGAGCTGCACATACATTTTTCCTGTCTCCAGCCTAAGGGCAACTGGCTCATTTTCTGCTGCAGTGGATGACAGTGTGGCACTTAGCATAAGTCCTTTTCCTGTTAATCAGGATGGATTAGGATCCACTGCAATAAACCAACAATCCCCACACCCTGGTGTGCGCATGCAGGAAACTAGCACATCTAATTAACACCACTTGGCCACAGCAGGTCACCTGAGCTACGCGGTTACTTTCACTTTGAAATCGGAGTGTCAGAATCTGGGGATACTCTTGCTTTTCGTGGCAGAGAGCAAGATAATGCAATGGAGAAAGAGTTATAGTCTCTTTTCGTGCTTTATTTATACATAATTAAGGATTTCATTATGAAATTTTCATGCATGTCCATAATGCATTTCAGTCATATTTACACATTCCGTTAACCTCTCTCGCCCCTCTCACTCCTGCCGTCCACTTTCTCTTCTCACTAAAGCCCCGCTTTTACTTTCAAATCTTTTTTAAAAGACCCAGTGAATCCCATGAGGGGTGCTTGCTTGCTGCAGGAGCGAGGGTGTGTAGCGTTTTAAAGCTTCTCCCCTTGAACAACAGACATCGCTTCTTAAAGTTCCACTGGGTAACGCAGTGTTTACAATTCTCAGCAGTGAGAAAGTCACTTCATGGGCCAGATGGAAGAAAAGTAAACTGTGGACATTCCTAACATCACAATACTCCTACAGTGAAGTTCCGTGTCTTTAAGAGGCTTCTTCACATGTTTAATTCTTGTGGCTCTTCCGCTGGATCTAGTCTTCATCTTTATTCAAAATTGTACCACGTTGACTTATCGTGTTTTGAATCAATGGATTATTTTGGATTTTTTTTTATTTATAAAGGTGAACGGGAGAATGGAAACGAAGCAGAGCTATGCTGAGAAAAACAAAAACCTTGTTAACTCGTAATATCAATTGTTCTATCTTTACTAAGAATAAGCTTTAATACTCCTAATACATGTTGGATGAGTTAGCATGTCCACAGTTTTTAGTTTTATTTCTGATGCATAGTTAATGCATAGTTGGAGCCTAACCCTCAAGCCACACTCAATGTGTAGAACAGTTAGGTCCTCACTGAGGCCAAGGGTAGGTGCTTTGGCATCACAGCAGGTGGGAGGGTGTGGCTGGCTGCAGGCAGGGTCCATCACTAATGAAGCTTTCCTAGCTTTGACCACCTGGGAAATGTGAACCCATCTTGGAGAAAATTGCAGTGCGACTGCTGGCAGGCAGGGAGGCACGCAGATGTGTATGTGACATAGTACAAAGCTCTAACACTTGGGGCCTGAAGCAATTAGTTTTTTGCTATAAGTTGCTCATCTGGGAATGGATCTGTGAGATGAGTTTCTTTCTGTCATAGAGAAAAACTATTACAGGACTCTTACAGTGTAAAGCAGAATGGATCAGGACCAACTTCAGGCTTGCAACCCAGGGTCCTCAGCATGGTCAGATGGGACGTAAGGGCCAAAAGCAGATGGGAGAATCTACCCACAGTTTCTAGGTCTAGCTGTTAGCTACAGAGCCTTGGGCATGCCACTGGACAGTCAGCATTGTAAGGCTTGCCACACTAGGGACCCCAGAGAGAAGCAGAAGACATGCCTGAATTCCTAATCTTTATGAAATAGGAAAAGCATTTAGAAACATGAAGAGTAGAATCGAACAATCACTTTTGTGCCTAGACAGACTTAGTGCATTCCAGTCTATTAGCTTTAGGTCTTTAAAAAAAAAAAAAAAACCATTTCTAATCAGTACAAATCTTCCCATAGCTTCATTAGTCTCGTCTCCTTTCCCTAGAGAAAGTGATGGGGTTGCCTCGTCCACTGCTGTACAAGACAGGTGTTCATGAAGGATGCATAACAGGACCGTTGGTGCTTGTATCAAGGGGCCATCACACTCTGTTTTCCAGTGTGCTTTATATGCATCTGTGCTGATAGTGACCCACTCATTTTAATCATTCATTTCACTGAACGAATGAACATGCCCAGAATAATTTATATTTCTGTGTGAATATGTAGTTTGCAGGTGTCTATTATTATATATATCAGAGATAATCTGCATGTTTGTTTTCCCCCCTCACTTTAAACATACTATTTCAAGAGATTCAACTCTACATTCCATCTCTTCTGGCAGATTTTCTGTGTGCTCTTAAATGTGTTAAGAAGAATTATCTGAAAAAAAAAAAAACAAAAGTTTGCTAACAACTTTTGTTGTTTACTAATTACCTTTTTTTTTTTTTTTTGGACCTAATGAGATGACCGTTTCAATGCTCTCTCTGTTGCCATAGTAAAGTTCTTAGGGTCATAGGCAGGGCAGATGTTACATGTTGAGTAATAATTCATTGCTCTTTGCGGATGAAATCGTGATTCCGTCAGGGGCATCAATGGTGAGAGGTTTATGATTGCCCTCTTTTTTGCTTGTTTGTTTTTGTATTTGTTTTTGTCTTTCATACTGCCCTACAGCTCACGGTGACATCCTGACTGGGGTTGATGGTTTGAAAATGGAACTCTGTTGTGAAGGTGGCAGAGGAAATGGGGGTGGGACACGTGGCAAGTAAAAGCTTTACTTCTGCTCCCTGGAGCTTGAGCGCCATGCTGGAGCAGACAGCAGTGTTACATGAGAAAGATCTAAACTCTTGTTAAATTCAATTAAATTAAACTTGCGTTTTGTTTGGAAAGGCCTATGGCAGAGTAGCACTTCTCTTCTAGCTCTAATCTTTGGAAAAGTTCATAGGAAGTGATTCTTACAAGTTGATGTCAAAAACACCTGTCTCAGTCTGACATTTTTAGTGACTAAAGTTCTCGTCATTAGTTTAGTTTTTTTAAATGACTGTGTATGAATCTATGTGTATGCATGTACATATATTTAGAATACATATAATAATAATAATTTTAAAAAGGTTTTAGCACTCCTGGGATAAAATTTTTGTCACCTTTTTTTAGGGCCTTAATTTGTTCAATGTGTCTAAAGTTGTCCTGTGTCATATTTTTAATATTTTGTGTGCTTTTTTTCCCATAAGCCTTGTCAATTTATATGCTACATTAATCTTTGAAAGTTTCCTTTTTTTCTGAATTATTTTCTGCACTAATTGTCTTGCCTTTAAGTCTTTTTCTTTGTCCTGGAAGTTCAACTAAATAGTGATTTCCCACTCAGCTCCAGATAGTCATCGAATTCTCTTCCGATTTCTTCGTTAACCTGCAAGTTGCTTTGAAGCACCTCTTTTGCCTTTAAACTTATTTCTTTTCCTTACCTTTTAAACTTATTTATAGTTTTATTGCATTATGTCCTGTGGACTGTAGCTGCTTCATTAGTAGCTGTTGAAATTCCTTTGCCAAGGATACGGATCAGTTTTGCATATGCAAATGACCTTGAGAAGACTCATTCTTTGTTGGGCAGATCCATGCCAATCCGAACAAAGCTTTTGGCCATGGTTAACTTTCCTATAGGCTCAAGTGGTTTTTGTTGATCTCACCAATTTCCCAGGAGTATGCTTCAAGCACATTCACAATGCTAGTAGTATACAGTCTGGCACATTTTCTTATATATTTTGAAAGTGTATTTTGGGGGACACCCAGATACGGGATGATTGCATCTCCACTGTTACACAGAATGAATTTAGGAGCTGGGTAGATGGCTTGACACAAGATTGATGACTTGAGTTGGTGTAGGAGGTCCTTCTGTATTTGTGTTGCTTTTATTGGTTGAATAAAGAAACTACCTTGGCCTTTTGATAGGGCGGAACTTAGATAGGCAGGGAAAAGAGAACTGAATGCTGGGAGAAAGAAGTCAGGCAGAGAGAGCCATCATGGAGTCGCCAGAGTCAGATATGCTGAGTCTCTTCTGGTAAGCCATGAACTCGTAGTAAACATAGATTAATAGAAATAGGTTAGATCAAGATATGAGAGTCGGCCAAGAAGAGGCTAGATATAATGGGACAGGCAGTAATTTAATTAATACAATATGTGGTTATTATGGGTGTAAGCTAGCTGGGCAGCGGTACGCATCCCACACCCTTACAATACTGAGTCTTCCCCAGAATCATGGTAAAGTCTAGACTCAGCAGTACGGATAGATGTCAGTATTCTCAGCACCTATACAGGGAGAATTGCAAGTGGAGACAGGAGACTCTCTGGAGCCTCATGGGTCAGCTTGCCTGGCATATGAAGCAGAAAAACAAACTGGATAGCAAGCAAGGACCAACATTAAATGTTGTCCACTGACTTCCACATGCATTGCCCACAGTCACATAAAGACACACATACCATGCATATATATATATATAAAATATTTGTATTTTACACATATATACCACACACATACACCATACCCAAACATACAGATGAAACATGAAGCAAAAAAGTCATCTTTTTTTTTGTTCCTGAAAGTTTTCTTAATCTAATGATAGTATTGGTACACCAGCTTGCTTTGCAAAATGCATGTTTGAAACATTTGCTATAGAATTTCAAACACTACTAAAAGATACTGTGCATAAAATTCCTGCCCATTCTTTTGCTTTCCTTTCCAAAAGCAAATTCGTGCTTCTTGCAAATACTCTATTAGCCATTATTTTCAACATGTATATATATAGTGTGTGTATATATTATTTACGCTTGTTTGTGTGTATGCTAGTACACATGTGTGTGTAATCCAGAAGACAACTTGGGTGTAGTTTCTTTGGTGTAGTTCATCTTTTTTTTAGATAAAATTTCTTCTCACTGGCTTCATACTTGCCAAGAAAACTCAGCTATCTGGCCAGTGAGCCCCAGGATCTGCCTGTCTCTGCCTCTGCAACACTGAAATCACATGCACAAACATATATATGTATATATAATATTATGTAATACAAATATACATATACATACATATGTGTACATATATATATTGAACTCAGGTCATTATGTTTGCCTGTTAGCCTTTACTGACTGAGCTATCTTCTAGTCCCCTGTGTTGATAAGTTTTATGTGTGACTTTATCTATTTTTGTTTTCAAAAGTATAAATTATTTTGTTTGTTACATATACTGCCTCTATCCATTTCATTAAAAAGTTTTATTGTTAACTCATCTTTTTTATACCTGAGATATTTTATTTTGATAGCTGAGAGCTGTATTAAGATTTACACACTCATATTTTTAACATAACATGGGGAATATAAATATAAAAACATAAAACATAGCACTTTACTTAAGAAGAATATTAGGAAATAAACAAATGACACCTTGGGAAGAGGGACCAGAGACTTCAGAGAAATTTGGAATAGCCTTCTGCCCCGGTTTGGTAATATAAATATATTCTATAAAATTACAGGCAAACCCATTGTTGATAAACAATTTGTTGCATGAAAGGATGAGTACTAACATTAAAGCTATCTTGAGAGTGGGCATTTTACTTAAGGGAATTATTGCTGATTGTGTGAGTTCATTTTTTATTTTTTTGCAGGAACTGTTAGCGTGTGGTTCTGCAGCTAGAACTGTGAACCCTGTGTTGAAAAGTGTCCCTAAAGAACTCATCACAGTGACAGCAGAGATTTGTGACCACCACCATGTCAGGAGCTCCCTTCCAAATCTGTCTACAAGCTGCCCTCAGCTCAGCTGGCGTATGCATCTCACAGCCAGTTCTCATGTGAATCTTCCTATTCTCAGCTTCTATTCCCATACGCCTCCATGAACCTTCCAAACAGTTGAGGCCCTAGAGCCAAGAAAATCATAAGCCACCTGGGGAAACAGTTCTGGGTGGCAGTTACTTCCTCTTAGCTCCTTGGATAAATTCATTATATTAGATGATCTCTTTCAGAATTTGTCCTATAGAAAAAGTTTCTGGCCAAACCTAACTCTTACCATCCTGTGTTACTGTTCACAAATCACGGTGTCGCAGGAAGTCTCTCTAAGCCTGTTTGATGAAACTACTCGGACCCAATGTACAGAACTCAGATATCTAAAGCACAGACTTGGGAGACAACAGAGCACACCAGTCCTATGTCGTTAAAAAAGAAATAACAATGGTGCTAACATTTTGTTCCTTTTCCAGATGTTACAGGTTGTAGACAGCAAAGGCTCTTGTCAGCTATCTGGGGAAGAGGGATCTGCAGATAGGAGCATTATTTTATGAGTGTCATAAATATCATCATAGGGTAGGGATAGATGACAACTTCTAAGCCTTTCCTAAACAATGCCATGGTTACTGGAGGATGCTCATAAACTCTCATTTGCTAAGAAGCTTATTTATTTGACTGGTGTAGAACCCATGATTTAAGCTCATAAAGCTCCAACTCAGAACTGTGACGGGATTAGTTTTATATGCCATCTCCATCACCTAACAATAAATAGGATTTTGAGCAGATCATAAGACTTATTTATAATTACTTTATAGTAAAATGAGGGCAGTTACACTTATTTAGAAGATTTTCATGGGTAAAATATTTTATAGTGTTATTAAAATAAAAAGAAAATCTTGATATTTTTTAAATGAAGTTTATGGATTCCCAAACCCTAGCCCTGCCAACCATTTCTGTCAAAACAACACCACACTGCATATGCAATGGCACGATCTCTCCCCTATAGTTAATGTCAGTTACACCACACAATCAAGCAAGGCAACACCTTTATCAATTGTTGTATATTTTTGCTATTTTGCTTCTACTTAAGTTCCCCTATAGCTATCATATTCATACAATTTTAATGCTAAAATAAAACACAGCTGTATAAAACCAATCATGGAACAACACAGCTTGTGGAGGCCAGTGTATGGCATTTCCAGATGTTCTAAGTCAAACTCCGGGGAAGAGCTTGTCAAGGTCCATCACTAGAAAAGGAAAGATGCCCTCGGCGCTCCGCCCCTGGACCCCCAGACTCTGTGAGCTTCAAGGAGTCCAGGTATCACATGCTTGAGAATGGGAACGAAATGAAACAGCCTCAAACATTGCCACCAATGCAGGGGGCTCACGTATGCAAGGTATTCTTATGTAGCACATGCCTGGCACACGGACTGTTCAACAAACAGAGTTACTGCAATGATTTCCCCACTGTGTCTTTCTCATTATTTCAGTCAAGTTTTATATTTGATTCTAGAAAAGATAAAGCCTAGGTTTTTTTTAACCTTGTCATTTATAATTGATTTCCTGTTTAAATAGCTCTTACTCTGCCTTTCTAAAGAAATTTAGATTTAATTTGCATCTCCTCTACACAGTCCCATTCCAATATCCCCACAAAATGAACCTATTTGTAGAGATATATAATTGGCTTTTGGCTTCAGCAGGAGCCAATATGTTATTAAGTATTCATATTTCCAAAAGAAGATAAATTGGTATGTTAAAATGTTGTATGATATAAAAGTTTGATAGCCAAATCATTTCCTGTCTTGAATTCTTCTTTAAAGAAAAAGTAGTCAAAACTCATTATATTTCCAACACATCCATACTTGTTGCTATATTCAAATTGCTCCCTACATTTTCTTTAACATGATTTTCTCTTGTTTAAGTGACCTTTGTCCCAAATCTCGGAGCTGGTGTATAATGAGCAGGAAACCTGTTGTCTGTGGAAACTGTGAAGAAGTAGCATCAGAGATTTTAATGAGAAAATGGCAGGAGGGAAAAAAATTGCTGGGAGAGTCCAATATTCATTTAGACTGAATTAAGGATAAATATTTACTTTTGGAGCAGAGCAGGATCAAGTCTTTGTCCCCCTGGTACTGAAGCTGCCCTTTAAGCGTGCATCTGTCAAGTCTCAGGGAGATGCGAACAATAAGTCTTTGTATTCTTCTACCTCTCCGCGGCCGCCAAATGGGAAACTGAGACGCTGCCAAATGTGACCACCAGCCAGGGCTTGTCCTCCTTGACATACAGGCTCCATTTTTCTTACACAAAGCAAATGGGTCATGACTTCCTGTGAAGTCACCTGGCTATGATTTGGGCTCTGCATGCTGCATGATGGCGTGTGGGTGCTGCCACCCAGCATACCCTGTCTGCTGGCTGAGCTGTCACCGGTGTCAAACTGAGGAAGCCGCATGCATCAGTGGCTTATGAAGCATGACTGCAGGATTTCACTTTGCAACTCTTCTTGTGCTTAAAGGTGAATCCACAGGCTCTTGTAGCCTTCTGAAAGGATGTTCAGAATTTAACACGCCACCTGGAGATTTTGGCATAAATGTCAGATGGGAGTGGTAGGCATGAAGAAATTCAGATTTGCAGAAAAAAAAATTCTCAATTCCACAGCCCCTTAATTTTTAGAAAGAGGCATAGATCATCCCTACCCGTACCACACATATGAACACTCCTTTAAAAGTCAACCTTTAGCTCAAAATTAAGAAATAGTATATATTTTATTACAGCGTTTAGGTGTTTGTGTTAAAATGATATTTGAAATTGTGCTTTCAAAAGCTATTGGTGATTTCAACAAGATATGTGCAAAATGGTAAAAATTTGTCATGTGAATACTAGTATTCAAAGCCATCCCTGTGTTTCAAACATAGTCATTGGCTGAGTTGGGTTATCAGTGGTTAGCAGGAAAATGTTATGGAAGGTGGGTGCTGTCACCTGATGGTGATCATGTGAGAGGTAAACCTGAGCCTGGAGCTCCAGCCGTGAGTTTCCCTCCCAGTCAGAGCAGTGTCCCGTAAACACGGGAAGTAAGATTACAGCACAGCCCCAGGGTGGGGGCGGGTTCTTACATCTCCTGAGGTAAGACTGAGAGAGTTGTTTGGCTTCCTTCTGGATAAGCAGTTTATTAAGTGTGAGAATAAGAAAATAAAGCTGCACTGACTTTTAGTTTCTTTGGAATGTGAAAACAAACCGAGAGAGACTTAACTAAAGTTTTACTTCTGTCATTTTGTGAATATTTACCATTCACAGAATCCGTTTACGTCTATCACCCGGGCAGCTGCTCTCGCCACAACCCTACTAGGGGGATTGCCAAGGATTATTATTGTTCCCACTTCATAAATGCAAAATGCTTCAAGGGCTGAGGTGATACCTCTGAGATCAATTATCTCTGTTTAAACCAAGGTGCTGACGTTGTCTTCCACAGGCAGAGGCCAGGACATTTTGTCCACAAGCACACAGCCTTTCCCTTCTCTACTTGTCTTTCGACTCGGTCTCCAAGGCTCTCGTCACACTCTATATCCCCACAGGGTCTCAACTGCAAAGGATGCAGAGAGCTTTCATCCAGTGTAACAGGTGTCAGTGTGGTTTAAGACTTAACATTAATGCCATGTGGTGGCGGTGGCGCAAGCCCTTTAACCCAGGACTTGAGAGTCTGCGGCCAGGCTGGTCTTCCTTCTAAGAGAGTACCAGGAGAGTGAGGACTGTTACACAGAGAAACCCTGCCTCAAAAAACAACAATAAAGGATTTACATAAAAGGGATGGTGAAAACTTCTATCCTGAGCCTATTCTTTTGGTCTAGGACAAGCACTTATCCAATGTATGTGACAGTTTGTAGTATATATACGATCCAGCAGGAAAAGAATGTAATGTGCTGTCATTTCTGCACATAGAAGTGTCCTGAAGCCAACTCAAGATAGTCCTTTGCAGAAGGGGACACATTCGGCCTCCCACTGTGATTTCCTTTGGGTAAAAAACCCCAACTGCGGTCTTCAGGAGCATAGAGACAAAGCCGAGGGCAAGGAGCAGGGCTTCTCTGAATTTCTTGCTACTTTCCCCATCGTGCTGGGAAATGAACAGCAGTTGCTCTTTTTGTCTTGTTTTCTTTTATTTGTTTTAGTTTAACAATGTGTTTAAATGGAAATAACCCAGAAAATAGGCCAATTTTCATTGCAGGAATAATAGCATTTTTTCAGCACAGTTCATGATCCCATTAGTCAAGATGCACAAGGTTACACTTTTTAAAACCAGAGAAATATCCAGCGGAGACATAAGTACAAATGATAGCAACTCTCAGTACACGTAATTGTGGGAAAAGTTAAAGGCAATTTGTTCCTACAGGTTTTGACATGCAAATCCCAGTTCTTATGCAAATAGGAGACAAGGTGAGTGCCTAGGATACAGAGAAAAGTGCCCAACCATAGCCCAACTCAAAGGCTGCTCAGTGGCCTAGAATCAGGTGATTAGAACTGATAAGCAGAGTCCTGCCAGGGAGCTTACAAAGAAGGTTTAGGGCATTTTTGTTTGTTGCAGAGTCTGAAGCAGAGATACGGAAATGAAAGAATGATGGCCATAATGAATAGACCTGAAGGGGCAGCCACAGACTCTGGGTCTGGCCCTGCTCCTTCTGCAGGACATCTGCATGAACTGTAATTAATTGCTTCCTAGATGAGGATACTCGAGCTAGGCGAGGGACCTGCTGGAGAGTCCCTACCCCCAGAAATCAATAGTATGACTATGTCTCAACTCAGCTAAGAGAGCTGTAGTAGAAAACTCGGACATTCTGACTCCAGTTGTAGCTTCGCTCTAACTCTTTGCTTTGGACTTTAGTTTCCTTATCAGTAAAATTACAAGTTTGGTGTCATGCTTTAAGTTCATTGTATAAGATCCATATATTGCTATAAAAAGACAACACAGTGCATCTTGTTTACAGATGCACTTCTGTGGTATAAGTATGGAGATACAGCTCTGGAAAAATGGCCTACAAAGTTCTGAATTCATAAACACTTTAGCTTGAAACATCATCTCAAACAGCAAACTAAAAAACAGTATTACTATCAGTCTGGGGCTCCTGGAAAATACTTTAACATTAAAATTAGGCCTTCGTATTATTATGAGAAACTGAAAACAATATAAATGGGCAAAAGAGGTTTAGTTAAATAAGCTATATTGTATCCATATGGAAATGCAAATTTATTAAAGATTGGATAAACAAATTTAATGACAACGAAAGGTATCAAGTCAAGAAAAAGAAATGAGGACCAGGAGATACCTTGGCTGGGAAAGTGACTGCCAGGCAGTCACAATGAGTTTGGATCCCCAGCACCAGAGTCAAGGTCAGATACAGCAGCTTAATTTAAGCCCAACACTGTAGACAGGCCTGCCAGACCAGCTAATCCTCAGTATCTCAAGAGCTCAGCATTGCAAATGAACCACATGAAAAACAAGCGTATAAACCATTCTTGTCTTTTCTGGTGAGGCTTAGGGGTTCTTTAAGGCTAGTTTTGGGAGAAAATATGAGTATCTTTATATTTATCAGAAATAATTCTACCAGTAATTGTCAACAAATACCCTCACCATCTTTTACTGTCTCTCCCATTAAAATAATCATTAATCAAATTTCTACAATGTACCATAGACTGTGCCAAATGGATGTGTTTTTTTTAAAGACTTAGATTTGGTGTTTGTTTCCCAGAAGCTATTACTCCCAAAGATTTGAGGAGAAAGACCACAGACTCAAATAATCATGGCCAAATTACTTAAAGCAAGCAATTAATTAAAGCAAACTTTTTATTCATGTACATAGGCTACCTCTCTCTAAATCAGAGCTCAAGAGGTCAACATTAAACATGGGGAAGACAAGATTTTTATAGCTCATGGGTAGGAGGTTTCCAAATGGGGGATTTGACAGGCAGAAGCTTGCCCATAACAAGGTAGTAATAATAACCCTTTGAAACAAAGGTAGGGTTGCAAGATTGGTCATAACAACCTTGTAAAACAAAGACATGGTTGCTGTTTCCTGGAACAGGCAGTACAGAGCCATTTATTTGTAGTTAAGGTTACAATTGGGACATAGCCCAGTCTTTGAGAAACAGAGATTTAATCATAATAGGAAGAACCTAGTTTGATTTTATTATAAGATGGCTTTCAAGCACAAGATGAAGGCGGGCTGTTTTATCAAGGCACAGGGTTGATAGGCTATCTAAGCAAGCAGTAGTATGAGGTAGGATTCATCCTTAGTGCCCAATAGGATAAGAAAAAGAAAAGGAAATTAGGAAGGAAGGAATGGAGGGAGGGAGGAAGAGAAGAAGGGAGAAAGAGAGGGAAGGTAACTGTAGGTAAAAAATAAGAGGCACTAAAGTACAGCTGCTCTGTGAAGGTAACCTGCAAAGTCATGCTAGGCAGAGGCAAAGGGGTGTGCTTTACAGGGGCACCACATCCCCAGAAAGACACCATCCTTGGTGCGACTAGAAGTTAGTGAAGAACTGAAGAGAGATTTTTAGACAAGAGGCAGATTTTGGACTGGCTTTGTGTCCTGTTAGGTAGAATTGCCTTTTAACTGAGACAATAAGACATAGCAATAAATCCTATCCTACAATGGGTTAAGTTCATATTTAAAATGAGTTGAAGCTCCAATTACTTGAAGAAGACTATCTTGAATTCTGTATCACATGAAATGTGAGATCTAACACACATCTGCTGTAATCTTTCCCCTTCCTTTGCTCTTCACCCTCAACCCAGGCAAACATCCTTCTGGATGGATCTCATAAGAGTCTCATAACTGATGCTTCCATTTAGTTCTTGTTTCTTCTTCTATCTATTGCCCATTGCTAGTGTTCAGAACTATCTTCTAGAATCAAGAACAAAACAAGCTATTTTCGCAGTTTAAGCCTTTTGATATAATCCTAAATCCCTCTGCAAACCCAGGAAATGCATAGAGCTTCTGATCTCCTCACTCCTCCCACTTCCTCTCTCTTCTTCCCTGTCCCCTCAGTCCTCTGGTGGAAAGCAATCTGCTATAGCTATAGGGAAGATCTCTTTTTTGGCTTCTTAAGATTTTGTAGGGTGCCCACAATCTGTGACACTATTTGACTTATAGCTGCATCTCTATGTCTCTGCATCACCTCACTGTCTCATCACCATATCTCTGCATCCCTTTCACACAGCTTTTGACATGGGGTATTTGTCTGTCTTTGTTTTACCTCTCTTTTCTCTCTCTCTCTTTCTCTCTCTCCCTCCCTCCTCCTCCTTCTTCTAAAAAATGATTTCTTTTATTTTTTGAGATTGTATTATAACCACATTATTTTCCCCTTTCCTTTCCTTTCCTTTTCTTTCCTTTCGTTTCCTTTCCTTTCCTTTCTCCAAACCTTCCCATATACCCTTCCTTGCTATCTTTCTAATTTATAACCTCCCTTTTCATTAATAATTGTTACCCACAAGTATTCCTAAATATATAAGTACATCTGCTCTGTATATATATTACTTGTATGTATGTTTTCAGGACCGACTGTTTGGTGTTGGATAACCAATTGGTGTGCTTGTCCTTGGAAAAGACTATTTCTCTTGCTGTCAGCATTCCTTAGTTGCCTGTAGTTGTCTGGGTAGGATTGAGGTTTTGTGGGCTTTTCCCAGTTCATGTCAGCATGTCTGTTGTTGCCCTTGTCTAGCTCATGTTTAGCCATATGTGTTGATAATACTTTATTCTTCTGACTATAACTCTAGAGACACAGTCTCACAGCAAACGGTTTGTTCCTCTGGCTCTTACTGTTCTCTTTTTTAAAGTGATCCCCAAGCCTTAGGTGCAGGGGTTGCACTGTGGATGTATCAGTTGGGACTGAGCTCCGTAACTCTGCGTTTCAGAGTTGGTTGTGGTTTCCTGTAATGGTCTCTGTCTATTGCAAAGAGAAGTTTCCTTGATGAAGGTGAGTACTATACTTATCTGTGTCTATAAGGACAAATATTCAGAATGTACTTTGGTATTAAGCTGGTTTAGTGAAGAGGCAATTGCATGTTTTCTTCCAAGATACATGGCTTTCCTAGCCCTGGGTAGTTGATTAGATTTCCAGTACAGGCATGATTTATTTATTTATTTTTTTTTTTTGCTGTTGAGCAGATCAAATATTTTCTTCTTAAAGGGACGCTAGTCACTTAGTATAATTTCATTTTAACTTGGGTTATACCTGCAGAGTCTCTATTTCCAGATAAAGTGAGTTATATTCAGACACTAGCATTAGAATATCAATGAATCTTTTTCAGGTCGTAGCCAATGTTCATTCTCTCTTTCTATATCTTTTAAGCATAACCAGTGCAACTAAGAGGATATGGGTGAATGCTGACATGTGATTGGTGAGTTTATGCATCCACCCTGCCGTTTTGCAGATCATTTACTCAGAGAGAATGGAAGTTATATTGAGAATCCCATGGAGAGGTCCAAGTGGGGGATAGATTGGGACCTCCTCACAATGACTGCTGGTCACATCAGTGAGCCACCAAGCTGACTGTGTGTTTCTGATTAAGTTTTAAGATGTCAGCAACTTTCTTTGATGTTTTTACTACAGATCATTAACTATACAAGTTCTGAATTCTTGACCCATGGACAATTTGAGATAATAAATGTTATTAAATTTAACATTTAAGTTTACTTAAATTTAAGCAACATTTAAGTTTACTTAAATTATTATTTATTAGCAAAAAACAGTCAATATATTTCTGCTTTTGTTATAAAGTACATATTTAATATTAATGATAAACTCTTTTTTACTTTCATTTATTTAAAAATGGTTCACTGTGTATATTCACTGTATGTGATACATAAGGATATATAAGGACATTTTCACAAGTAAACACTGTATACTGATCATAATTTTCCCCACAAAATCTTACCCTTTCTCCTTCTACCCCTCTCCACTCTTTTCTCTCTCTAGGCAGCTTGACTTCTATGGTCTTTGTGGTTGGAAAAAAACCATTGTATCTACACCAAATGTCTTCATCCATTCCCCGGTTGTTATGTGCCTATAACTTAGCTAATCTGAGAAGTGTTGCTATGGTAACTGATGTGCCAGTATCTTGCTGATGTGTTGACATAGGATTCTTAGAGTCAGGACCAGGGATAGTATAGCTGGGGGGCCGGGTGGCGGATCTACTTTGAGTTTTTGAGGAGTTTTCATGCTGGTTTCTGTACCTCACACTCCCACCGCCACTGTCTAAGGACTCCCTGCACTCTGCATCCTCACCATTATTTGTTGCTATTTATTTTCTTAAAGGTTGCAGTTCTGCACTCTGAGAGGAAAGCGCACTTCTGTGTCCTCCTAGATGATCTGTTTTAGAGAAAGGTCCATTGGCTGCTGAAGAGAGCATAGGATAGATTGCTCTCAGCTGCAATCAGAGAAGTCTCTGTTTGCTGTGAATTCAGAAACTTAGTACTGCCCAAATAGCTGAATGACTGTTGAAGGCTCCGTTCTAAACAAGGTATTTGCACCACCCCTCCTAAAGCTCGGGGAGGATTGTATAAGAAGCTGACATCGATGCCTCCATTGCTCACCGCGTTATGTAATGGGACATGGGCTCTCCACGAAACCTGATTTTCATAAGTGACTCATTTGCCAATTTTTCTCCCCAAAGAATTTGTTGAGCCCCCACCCCTGCATTTAGAACACTATGCTTGGAGGTATTAGCGTTTTCTAGATGAACAGATGCAAGATGAACATTTTACATATAATAAAATCCCGTACTAAAATGGGATTTCTTAGATTGGTTTACACAACAAGAGCTGAGTTGTTCAACAATGGCCCTCTGCAGGCTGAGGTACTGACAGTATCTCAGCTGTGCTGTCCAGAAAGCCAGATTTCTCCACAGTTCCAGTGAGGGCCAGGAGGATTCCTAGAGAGCCATGAGTAGTTAGTTCACATAAGAAAGCTAAAGAAGCAGGGGTTATGATGTCAGCGAAGGACTGGAGCAGAAGTGTCTGCAATGGAACAGATGTACTTACTACCATCAGGGAACAAAAACCCATGGCAAGGCACCCCTGCTGTCTCCTCGGCAGATTTCCTTTTATCTGAGAACCACTGGAAGGTGCTATTCATACTCTGGGAGACTCTTCCCCATGAGGTAATCCTCTGGAAATGCCCTTACAGTAACCCAGAGTCCCATCTTCCCGTTGATTTCAGTTCCACACAACATTAGCTATTACCTGTTTCAGGCACTATAAACTGTCCTCTTTGAATCTTCCCGTCGCAGCTCCATTAGCCTCACCTAGTTAACACCTTCTATGACTTTGTCCCCAGTACATAGATAGAATCTTGCTCTGTTACCTTGTTTCTGATGATATGTAACACATACCTGAGACTTTCTTACAGCCCCTGAATAATGTTATCTGGTCTGATATTTGCTTAAACATGTATGTCTTGACTTCCAAGGTAATTTATGTTGGATTTCTGTGTACTGTTAGTATGAAAATCAATAGTTCCATAGTTCACGGCACTAGGTTAGGCACCCAAAGATTCTCTATCAATTCTCAAGCACTGATAATCCTACAGTCCTGAGATAGCAGCGTGTCTTCAGTTGGGTCCCTAGAATCTGAAGCTGAGCTAAGAATTCAAGGTCAAATAGTTTATGCAGGGCCTGAGCTCTGGAAACACAGATACAGATGTTTAGAAGTCAGTGAGACAAGGACAAAAGGACAAAGAATGTTCCTGATCAGATGGCTGTGTCGTGGTCACTGCTCAGTCCTTCTGGGTACCTCCGAAGATGTCGCTAGGGCACACCTTTGAGTTATACAACCCAGGGAAAACTGATCAGTGGATATTCATTTCAAGGGCTATCTCAGCTGGCCTTCAAAACAAATTAAATACATTCTAGTGGCCAAGGGAAGTCTCTGTAGTCAGTAGCAGGTGCCTCCATCAATGGCACAGTTGTTCTAGGAGGGGGACCTAACAGAATGTGTCAGTGTACTAAGAATTTATCCCTCACAATATGTGGAAGGCTTTGTCCTGGCAAGTGTATTTTTTGTCAACCATTTGATTCACTTCTATTGCATCCAAACATGACTAAAACATGTGTTACATTGCCAGGGAGTAAAGAGCCATTTCTATTAACCTCAGATGGAACAGGAAAGAAGAAAACCAAAGACTGATTCTGTTGAAGTCCAAGTTAGTGCACCTGCGAGTGTATGTGAGTCACTGTTGGACATGTGGGTGACTCCAGAAGTTGCATCACTATGAAGTCTACTCCAGCATGTGTGACAACTCACAAAAGTTGTGTAACTGAAGTCCCCTACACAACTGGCAAGTAATGACATCACCATCTCTCCTAGCAATATTTTATTGCTTACATACTCAGAGAAAGGAGCAGCCTCAGGGATCCTTGTAATCTTCATGGGCTCCCGGAGGCTCGTAAGCCTCTGCTGAGTGTCATAAGCCCTTCCTCCCTCCATGGTGGAATGCTTCAATGGGGAGGAAATGCAACATGTTTCCTACTTACTAGGAACTCAGTCCTGCTATTTCTTCAAGAAAGGGAAAAACAGAAACAAGATGAAAATGAGAAAATAGCCCAGTGTCCCAACCCTATTTAGTCTATACTGATAAATGCCTAATGTTGTGGGACCCAGGAACTCGTTATAGTTACCATAACCTAACAGCCCTCACATTGGACAGCTCACATCTATTATCCGAGTGGAATAGCTTTGCCCTGAAGTTTGAGGAAGTGGGAGAAGAAATAAGGGTGCTGGCCGACAAGGCCTTACTCTGCTCTGCAGTGAATCTAGGGCCTACTTCTCTAAAATGTCTACATCACTGTTTTATTAATGCATACCAAATAGGTAATGTGATTTTGTATTTTAAATTAAACTAATATTTGAAGTGAAGGAAAAAGTCATAGAAATAAAAGTCACCCCTGGGACTCTGCAAAGAAGTTATGTGGAAAGGCAGCTGTATTTTTGTACTTCTGCCGTCAAGTGAGCAGACAGCCTGTTCCCTAAGTACTGTAATTACATAGCAATTTGCCACCTCTAATAAGAGGACTTTTCTTTCATAAAATATTAACTAAATATAATATCAGAGTAATATCTTAGAAGTGACTTAGTTTCCCCATAAAAGTCAGTAAGTACAGTGAACATCTTTAGGGTGATGTGATGCGCAAACATCCTCTATGCCTGTAGTCACTCGGCCTTGAATTACACAGCACATTTCTTTTCTCTAGGAGATTTGAGGCTAACTGCTTCTCCCCATAAACATGTTAATTTGCTGTGCTCATTTCTCTACCCTCTGAATGCTTCTCAACTGAACGCTCCACAGTTGTACAAGGAGTTTTACTGTAATGATGGCGGCCCTGAAAGAATAAAAAAGCTGTCCAGGAAAAAAAATTCAAATTTAAGTTAGGGACATAGTTTGCAAGCCCCCAACCTCTTTGGACTTTGGAATTGCTTGGGCCAAGTGGCAGAGGGATGATCTGTCTGTGAGATGAAGGGCCCAGCGTGAGTGATGTCTGTATGCATTTGAGGCGGCCCAGAGTCTCCAATTCAGATTCTACAGTAGGTTGCAAGTCGGGAAGATCTGCTGCTGCCGCCGCCACCACTGCTGCTGTTGCCGCCGCTGCTGCTGCTGTCGCTCGTCCTCTTCCTTCTCTTCCCCTTCCTCCTCTGTCCTCTTTTCCTCTTCCTCCACTTTGTCCTCCTCCTTTCCCCCTTCTTTCTCTTCCTCCTCTCCTTCCTGTTCTTCCTCCTCTTTTCTGTTGTCTCTTCCTCCTTCTGTACGTTTTTCTTATATGTCACATCCTTACATAAAATTTTGAGCATTTTTGCTGTGTTTCTTCTCGCTGTTGATGCTGTGAAACTTGCTTAATGAATTCAGCAGCTGATCTTGCCATGCATCTTGGTTATTATCTTTTCCTGTATGAAGGCAGCAACCAGTTCTAACTACCCTAAATAATTTGTTTTCTAAAGAGGAGCAGCAATCCAGCTGTTTATCTCGTGGCATTATTTCAAACTTGATGCCATTTCTTACTGCCTCCTCGAGTTAAAAAGAGAGAAAGAAGGAAAAAGCACCATGATAGCAAAACACCAACAAAGCCTCCAAAAAGGTCTGTTTTAGAAATCTTCATTAGCAGCACCATGTAGAAAATCCACAGTTGGATTTTAGAAATTGCCCAGTGATACACGCATGTTCATATATTTCTTTGTTGACTAGCACCTCCTAAATATCCCAGCACACCCTCTTGATCTTAGTCATCAAAATCCTTTAAGTTTTCAATATCTTAGCACTCTCCATACTGTTCAGGAAGGTTTCAAGAAGGGTGAGGATGTAGGAACACCGGTTTTATCAGCTATAGTCTGAATGCCAGCTGGAAGCAGATCTCCGGCCCTGGACCCCCTTCAAGGGTGTCTAGATTTTGCTTTTGCTTTATGTTAGCACACAACAGATTTTCTGAATGAGTGAATAAATTCTTAAGTTGAAACAAATATTCACATGTAAATATTGGAATGGTTTCAGCCAAGTTATTAATCGGTATTATAATATAATCAAGTATTTAAATATATGCTACATCCTGAATTATTATATGGTTTATATTTTTTCATTATTACGTATAACACCAATCTTTACTTATGGTGTATGTATGTAAATACAGCTACAGAAAATAATTGAAAGGGTTACAAACAAATATACATCATAGAAGTGATTCTGAAAGAGGAGATTCTCTGGAGGGACTTCATATTAACTGGGGAAAATCTTTAGTTGTGAACTCCTTAAACACCCAGAGCTACAGACTAATATAGGAAATACAGTCACCTCTCAGTTTATCTAAACCATGAAGCATGATACCATATTTGACTCCATGTCATTTTTAAAAGAAATTAAATGCCAAGTATAATTTTTCTGTGCCAGATTTCTATCACTTTTGAATTTATACAATAAAAATATTTATGGCAACTTAAAAATTAATAACAATTTTAAAGTTTCTGTTATCCAAGCCAAACTGTAGGCTACAATGCTTCATTCCCTTTTATTTCTGGACTCTGTTACCAACAAGAAGGAGGTGATCCTGCCTTCTCTCCTGTCTTCTGTGGATTCCTGACTGCATAGCCATTGGGTTGTCAGAGTTGAGGCTGAAGAAACCCAATGTCAACTTAGACGCTGGTGGGTTGGGCAAACCACATGTTCCTATTTATCCCTGTCAGCCACAGGCCCCATTAACTATTTTTAATGAATCACCACTGCTTTTACTTTTGCCATCAGCCATGACCTTCACCATCTAGAAACACATGGTCTCTCATAAACGATAGCCTGCGACATATAAACTCGAGAAGGATTCTATCACAGCTCAAACTACAATATCTATCACTGAAACAAACGGCTCATTCTAGCTGAAGAGACACTCGTATATATCACGCAACCAACCTTCCATATTTTGAAATTTACTGCCCCATGTTGGCTGATTTTTTTTTTAAGGAGGCCAGGCAACCTTGCTCACTTAATACTTTTGATAAACTTCTGCTGACAAGGAATGTGATTAATGGTAGTTAAAAGAATTGAATCAAGACTGGGAAAGACAGAGCCAAAACCTGCAGACTGTTGGCCTGATAGAAACTAACGTCTCTACAGAAATATATGATGGACCCTCCTTTTTTACCATGCCAAGTAATTACTTGCACAGGCCTGTTGTAATAATTCCTATTACAGCCAAAACGGAAAAGTCAGTAACTCACCGCCCTGGGACAAGGTGAAGGCAAGGCCAGAGTAGCATGGATCAATATTTCATTTACTCACTGAGGTTAGCTTCTATCCCTGTATCAAATTCTTTTACAGAGAGCCATGAAAGAAATGAGGTTTGCTGCAAAACACCAATACAGAGGCCTTGCTTCCTTGGGGTGCTTATGAAAAAAGCAGAGCAACAAAGCCTTTCAGGAAAACAATATGCACTCAAGGTCACTCATTACTCGCTACTGTTGGAAAATAAAGTGCCATTAGCCTGATGTGGGAATGCACATCAATCAACTGCACACCAGAAAAAGTATGTTTTCAACTTGGTGGTGCTGCGGGGAATGAATGAGCCATTTGAACATCGTCTACACAATTTGACGATTGTGGAAAAAAAATTTTCTCTTGACAGAGAATCATTTGTTTAAAAAATAATAATCCCATTAACATTTATTTCTGATTGCCTCCTGTGTCAAGAAAAAAAAAAAAAAAAACAAGACGAGGGGGAGAGAGGAAAAGGCCGTGATAATAGTTCCTGGGCATCAAGAAGTTTCTAGTCTGCTCAACTGTAAAGTGCCCTCCTAAAACAACAAATGAAATACATCTCGTTCCTCAACAGGTTTCTCTTTGGAGAGATGAAGATGTATTTTTCTTAGCTTACATTTTCTGCCATGCTTTCTAGGGAAAGGACTTGGCATTAACTGATTTTCAACTCTGTGTAGAAACTACTGAAGTAACTTATCCTCTACATCAGATTTTTGCAATGTCAATTCAAGTCAGACTTAGATAGTGCTAACATTCATGAAATATATATTGGATAAAAACCACAAATGCTTCCTTTCCTTCCAACACACACTGTTCCATGTTATCACAGACCCCAGTATTGCACATTCCTTTAATAATTCATGAGAACAGTAGGCGTGGCGGACATTTTCATGATATCACACACTAACTTGAGGATGGTTCTGAAAAGTCACCTCTTTTTCTCCCATAGCTTTGTAGCTTTCTAGTTTCCTGCCTTGTGATTCCATGGAGGAGTGTGTTGGAGGGCGATGGACTCACTGAATGCAAGCTACTGGCAGTCATGTCTGGTCACCTTGAATGCTTCTCGCAGTTTGCTTTCTGACTGAAATAAATCCAGCTTTCTTCCCTGGAGCTTCAAAGTCCCTCTCTAGCAGACCTTCCTATCTTCAGTGCCATGGAACGCACTTCAGATCAAGGGTGGGAAGTCCTTGGCTGTCACACTGGTCTCAGATCCAGTCTCATCTAAAGAAAGCAAAGGTCAACTGGACCCAGCATTGATCCAGGTCAGCAGGATTTGCAGCCCCGCCAGTCGACAGTTTAGAAGTATTTTCATAAGTTCCGAGGCTGCAGATTTTTCTAAGATTTTTTTTTACCCTTCCTCCCCCCCACCCCTTAAAGCTTGGACCCCAGGAGTATTTCAAGGGAAATTCAATCCATATGTGCCTGATTCGTGTTCACTTAACTCATTGACATGTTGTTTTCCAGGAGCTGATTGATGTACAAGGAGTCTCCTGACCTCTTTTCCTGAGCCTTGCAGCACTGCCTCTCTTTGAGCTGGAAAATCGCCTTTTAGTTGAGGTAAGTAGTGCTTTTCAGAGTTGAACGTTTGGAGCTCAGCTTGATACACAGTTCCCAAATCTGCGTGGGATTCGAGGCTTGACAAATGTGGCCTCCATATAGAAAACCTTTTCTTGCTTCATTTCTTCTTCGTTTTTTTTTTTTCTTTTTCATGTGTGACACCCGTAGCTAGAAAAGAAAGGACTCAGAGGCCACGCTCACTCTCAGAGCATCCAGCCAGGCATCTTTGGAAGTCTTAGCGTCACTTGGAGGCTTTAAGACACGCGAGTTCATCTGTTCTCAACCACCGTTCCTCTGCCTTGATTTCTTTCATGTGCTCCCAACCCAAAGAACTTCCTTTGCCAAGTTTCAGATGTGCAATAAAGGCAGCAGCTGGCTTTAAACCCTGCTTTGATTCTGTTGGGCAACATCGCAGCTTGGGTTAAGTTCCCTGGCAGAGTATTTCAGTAGTCTTCCATAACGCTGCCCCTTAGAATGCATCCTAAATCATATCACTGACTAGACGGGTTATAAAAAGGAAGCTACTCTCTCCATCACTTCTGCTGAGGGAAGTGGATCTGACTAGGGCTGTGCCTCGCCCCTTAGACAGCTGAGAGTTGGTCAAGAATAGCTGGAATAACATCATGGGAAGGTAGTCTTAGATCCTCTTATAATAGTCTGGGTGGAAAAGCAGGAATAGAGCCTGCAAAACCCAAGACAGCCTGAAATCGTTTGGGAGGCTGTCTCAACACTCACTATTCCTTTAGATGCAAATTCTCTATTTGTGATACCCAATGCGTTTATCTCATTTATATTTATGTATGCTTTGAAGTTTTCAAGAGAAGCCAAAAGTCAACTTCAATTAAATATTCCTGTCTAATTCAAGCATGCTGAAGTTCTACCAACTAAAGACAGGTGCCGTACAGACTGGCAACGAGAAAGCAGAGTCATTGCTAATATGTACTGGACACGCACCATATGTCTGAAGCCATGCTGAGTGCTTTGCAGACATTCCTGTTCCTCACCAGTTTTCTTCCTCAAGGGTGTTGCCATTTTTCTCAGTTATGATAATAGAGAATCAAGATTTTGAGTCAGTGTAAAACTTTCAGGTGCTTGGTGCTCTCATGGGGTTGCTGCATTGCACACTGTGGGCCAGCATGCCCCTCAAGATTCATGGAAGGTATGCCAACCTAGAGACTCTTAGGACTGAGTGGCACTACAGGACATAAGAAGATTGTAGCACACCCACTCAGATTATAAATGAGGGTCTCAGAGGGCAGCTGATGTGGGTAAGCTCAGACAACAGAACCAGGCCTCGAATTCAAGCCTCCTGGAAATGATGGCAACACTAATAGGAATCTCAGGTACCCTACACTAAAAAGCTACATTGCCCAGGCTGAAGATACCAATGACACGAATTTCCATGTATCACGGAGAGAAACTCCAAAGCCGACATCGCTATCTTCATCTCACAGGCAAGGAGGGAGAAAGTAACATGCAAGGTCTCACAAAGTAAGAAGTCCAGTTTGTTTTCAAGTCCAAGTGTGTCTGTTTGCAAATCAAAGACCTCCTTCAATAGACAGAGACAACTATTCCTAGGTCCATCTCACTGAATGGCAGCTAATAAGCAGAAAAATGCCATCTGTACAATCAAAGAATCTCAAGAAGATGGTGGTAATTAGGAAGAGAAGGAAGAGGAGGAGGGGAAAATGAGAACGTTCAAATTCCCAAGAAGGAGGTCATATGGTAGAATCAGTACCTCCTAAGTGACTGAGCTTCAGGATTGGCTTGCTCATTTGTCAAGAGAAACAGCTTCTGATAGGCAATGTTTCCAATGTTTTCCAATTTGAAAATTTGGTGGCTAACTTGCTTGAGTTGAATCATAAACATGTCTGCAACTTAAAGATAGAGGTGTCTTGTCACCAATCTTGTTTATTAGGCAGACTGCCTGAGCCAAAGAGTCAGCCCCATGGGGGTCTGCCATTGCCACTGTAAGAGAACTCTAGCAGTCTGAGAGTCCTCCAGCAAACCTGTCACCACAAAGCTGCCAATGAGGGCAGTTTATGAGGTGCCTTACAGGGAGACAGCCTCACGGACTCTTGAGCATGTCCCCTGAACTGTGTCTGGGGAGTGGCTTCTAAGTGCTTTCTGCAGCCTCTCTTCTTACAGCTGCTCCACCATCCTTCCCTCAAGCCCTGGAAGCACACTCCTTCTGTGATGGAGTAAACATTCCACTTGAGGTCAAGGCACTTGGACCTCTGCTGTATGTAGTTCAAGTTCCAGCCAAAGGCCAGAATCAATACCACAAATCACTGCCAACTAGACAAGAAGCCTCTTGTCTCTTCCCCCCCTCCCCTTGGAGATGCTATTTCTAATGCTTAGCAATTTCATTAAGTAGGCCTCATTAGTTAGTGTCTCCTTAAGAGGTTGCCCTCCTTAAAGCTGCTTTTGGTGTCAGACAGACCTGATCTCGACACTGTCACCTAAGCAATGACATAGCACCTCAGGACTGTCAGCAAGCACTCTGTGACAGTGCCTCGGGATGGATGTCCCTCAATATGCAAAAGCTTTCTGCAACAAAAAGAGATCAAAGGCATTATGGGGGGCGGGTATCTATCTCTGATGAATGCATCAGCTACATGAATCTATAAGAGCACAATGTCAAAGCTGTTCAGTAGACATGCAGCTTGTCACACACTTAGCTGTTGTTGGCAGAAGAAGAAATGCTGCCATTCACAGACACATAAGTTGCTTCAACTGGTGACGTGTGTCCTCAGTGAACACAGCTAAATCAAATAGACCTAAGCAGAAAGACTAAGTTTAATTTTGATACCTTCCTTGAGTATAACAAGCATAGAGAGTGCTTTAATACGCTAAAACTTCTGGGTTTAAAGGGTAAAGGGGGGTTGTTTGTCCTTTCCAACCTTTTAACAGGCTATTTCGGGTTTTGTTTTTATTATCTGTGCTGTGCAACGTACGCACTTAAATAATGTAAGAACCCAGGAAGCAATTTCTGATCTCAAGCTTATTGATTTAAAATACATGAATGATTTCTTCAGACTCATTTGGACGTCCTAGCCTTTGCAGTGTGTACAGAGATATTCCTTGAATCATTGTGGACTATACTGGAAAACTGAAACCATCGAACCTATCCATCAACTGAGGGTCCAGTAGACAGCTCCAGCAAAGTCATGTTATCTAGATAGGGCAACTGGGAGGCTGTCCACTGTGCAGCCTCATAGGTGTCCCATGTGAACGGTGACCCTGCAGTGATCACCGTAGCAGCATTCGTAAAAGAATGAACTAGATTGAGAAAAATAGAGGATGATTTCTAAGGCATAGTGTTCAGAGATGTTTTTAGAATCGTACACGTCTACACTATCATTTTAATTAATACACACTTGAAAATAATAATGAGTATATGTGCACTTGTACCTGCATATGTACATACTACAAAAATTTCTGGAAATATTTAAAGTGTTACCATGATATTATTTGTGGGGAAGAACCAGGAGTAGGTAGCTATTAAAATACTTTTTAACCATGTAGGTAATGTTATAATTTTCAAAGAGAAATTTGAACAAAAATTAAGAAGATTTTTAAAGAATTTAAGCAAAACTTGTGGAGCAGCCTGAATTCACATTCGTGATTATTTCCCAATCAGAGTTGGTAAGCATAGGAGGACGTTACATTAGTATATATTTGCGTCTTTGTATCCTGGCCGGGGCATCCCAGAAAGAAGGAGCATTTTCTTTGCATCTTGCATACAACAGCATAGGAAACTGAGGGCTGATTTCACCAGTTCCTCAATTAGTTCATGCAACCAACATGTAGTGTCTACTGGGTGCCTGGAGAATGAACTAGAAAATCCAACCAACAGGTTTTACAGTCTATGAGTAAGGAATGCGTAGACTGTGAGAGGAACATCCAGAGAGAACAAAGCTCACGCCAAAAGTGTCCCCCCCCAATACACAATCTTTTTATTACTTGCCTGACTTAAAAATCCCACATCTCACCAGTCATTGCTAGAGCTTGGACAGCTTTTCTGTTTTGTGTGCATTTTGGTCCATTCTTTTCTTTTTAGTGTGGTTATTCTTGGCATCGATAGCTAGAAGCCAGAAAAGGATCTGTTTGATTCTCTTCTGGGTCGTATTCTCTCCCTGCAAACAAGATTGCTTAAAATGTCTGTCCTTTAATACCATCTGACACGCTGTGAAACTGGAGCTCGTCACACTGATAACCTCACATAACGGTATCCCCCCCCCCTTTTTTTTTAACCAAATACCTTCTATGTATTTTTGTGTGGCCACAGGTAGAAGTTTTTATTTGCTTCTGATAGAAGAACTGAGGAAATATTCGAGGCACTATTTGTTTAATAGATACACAAATCAAGGCCCTACAAGGATGCTCAGCATTCTTACAAAGCTGTAACAGCTAAGAGCTGCCAGCCGCGGAACTAGAACCCTGGTCTATTGAGTTCAAAGATGAGGCTCACCCAATACTCTCTACTTACACATTAACTCAAGACTTCTATAGCAAAATTTATTTTATTATAATATAAAAGTACATTCATTGGGAAGCTGAAACAAACACACAGGTTAAAATAAGGCTTACAAAGTTGTGAATTTCCATGTTTCCTCCGAGCTGAGTTGTGTTAAACATCTAAATTGGGGTTGTGTGTGCTGGGTTAGGATCCATGGCTTCTTGACACTCACCATTGAGATTTCAGTTCGTGAAGGCAGGCAGGATAACAGTGAAGACAGTTTCTTACAGCTTTCTCTGCACTCCTGAGCCCTCTAATTGGTCGTCTGCCAGGATGGTGAACACTGCCAAGTTAAACAGTGTGCAGCATCTCCGTGAGGCTCCGCTGGGAGCTGAGGAATTCCATACTTGGAAAACAGGGTGGCGGTGGTGGGTATAGAAACAGCAGGCCTGTGGTCTTTGAAGAATGTGGATGCAGACAGTGTTAATCTTATTCTTTTGGAGTTTCTGGTGGTAAGCTGGTTGTTGAACAGCCCTTCACTTGTCTGTGCTTTCTGGCCTGGTTATCTACATTAGCATCAATTAGCATGGACATTCTAAAAGCAGAAAGGCTGGAAAGACATCAGCTTTTGTGCCTTCTCCGATAAAATTTAAATAAACAAACAAACAAACAAATAAATAATCTTTGAATAGGGGGCGGTACTGTGTGTACTGAGGCAAATACAAGGACAATATCAGGTCCTGACTTCTGACATTGTCTGGGGCAGTGTCTCTTGGTTGCCAGCATAGCTGGCCCAGGAGTCCCAGCTCCCAAGAATGCCCCTGTGCCCATCACCCATCTCTTGTTAGGAACACCAGGGTCACCACGGCCCACCAGCGTCACCTGGGTTCTAAGGAGTCCCAACTCGAGTCTTCATGCTTGGGTGGCAAATGCTTACTGAGCCATCTCCCACCTTTGTCCCCTGAGGAGAACACTGTGAGTGAGTGTCATGGGAACCAATGCCAGCTTCACAGCAACCCTGTTTATCTAAGAGAAAGGAAATGTAAAAGTTTCTTGTTGCACTCCTGTCTCTAAGGGTCTCCTTTCCCTGGCCTCAATGCTAGGCAGATTGTATTAATGTGTTAAACGTGTTGTTATGTTTTAAAAAATACTGAATGATTAGTCAAAGAAATTGTATTTGAATTTTCTCTTCCAGGATGCTTCTTTTTCTCACTCTTCATGCTACAAAACGTCTTCTTGGCCTCACTCTGTAAGCTAAGCCAGTGATCTAAATCTTCTTGTTCTGAAGAAAATTGGTAAGACCTGTGCAAATTTTTGATGACGCTAGAGGAGTATGGGCTACCTATCAATACAGATACACTTTCATGTAGTTAAACAGTAGCCCAAAGCTGACATACTGATGGATTTTGTCATTGGCACTTTGTTGCAGTTTCCTTACAGAAACATGTCTTTATATTAGAATTCCTTAGTGAGAACTTTCCATTTAAAAAGTATTACTCTTTACCATAAACATCCAAAGAATATTTTTAAATGTCTCAAATCTTTTGTATGATCAGATTAGGGTGACTGGGGCTTATTAAGCCCCATATTAAGCAACAGGACAGACCAGGTGCTCACCAAGCCCCTCCCTCTGCTTGAGTGAACTTGCAGGTCTGCCTCCCTCCTACTAAGGACACATGATGTCATCGGCAGGACAAGGGCATAGATACTGTGCAACTGTCACTCTCAGAAGTGCCAGCCACTTCCTCCAGGCTATGGTGTTGTCAGAGGTTTCTGTCCCTCCCGGTCCCACAGCCTTTCAGTCCCAAAGAAACAGACAGAGGCCTGCTTTAATTAGGAACTGGTTGGCTTATTAGCTCAGGCTTCTAATAAATTAATAAATTAACGCTTACATCTTATATTAACCCATAATTCTTGTCTGTGTTAGCCATGCGGCTTGATACCTTTTATCAGTGAGGCGTTCTCATCTTGTGTCCTCTGTGTCTGGGTAACGACTGCAGACTGAGCCTTTCCTCTTCCCAGAATTCTCCTATTCTGGTCGCCCCACCTACACTTCCTGTCTGGCTACTGGCTAATAGGAGTTTTATTAAACCAATACAAGTGACACATCTTTACAGGGTACAAGACCATTGTCCCACAGTATTGTGGTCCCCAGATGCAAGTGGGACTGTGATGTGCAGGGACAGAGAACACTGAGATCGACAGAGCTTCTCCCCCTTGGTCATTGGATGACAGCACAGAACATAAGCAGCTAACACCACACCAGACCATGAAGCTCAGGCTGTTTGTTCCCCCACTTCAGTCTGCCAAGCGCTGGGATTATGGGTATGCGCCACCACATGGGATCTGAGAGATAAATTTGCATTGTATTTAACTCCTGAGACTCAATTGTTGCAATAGTTAATTACCAGATTAATAGCATCCATTCATGATCAGCATCTGGATACGTCTCCCTATAATTTAGCATTACAGATGTTTGATATCCACCTTTAAGAAAAGTGAAATAACATACGGTAAAAACCTTTTAAATGCTCTGAAGCCTTTGAGCCAAGAAAACAAAGAGAAATTATAAATAACTATGGATGCTAATTAAATATTAATTATTTACAAATAAACATAAACACCACGATCCAAATTCCCTATTAACTAGTGAGAGGACACTAATTTATTTCTATCAAATCATTAAAAAAAAACAATCATAACCTATTGTGATGGCTAATTTTGGTTGTCAGCCTGACTACATTTGCAATCAGGTAAACCCAAGCAGCTGCTTAGGCCTTGGTGGGATTTTCTTGATTGGATCATTTGAGGTGAGAAGACCTACCCTAAATCTGGTTCACACCTGGTATCAGTCCACATCACAGGTCATGGGAGAAGGAAGCGCTTGCTTTTCTGCCAGCCTGTCCTCACCCTCACTAGCCAGTTCATCTATTCAGTTACTGAGGCATTCCTTCAAAGTCTTAGACCTTACTTTGGGATTCCAACATAGACTGAAGACCAGCAGCCCTCTGGGAATTTCCAGAACTCCAGCACCAGACTGGGACTGGGACATCCAGCCTTGTGGACTGCTGTATCTTCTGTCTTTCTGTCATGAGACAGCCATTGTTGTACTAACCAAACCACTGTCTATAAGTCACTCTAATAAATCCCCTTTTAATATCTATATTTAATATATTTTTTATCCTGTCAGTTCTATTCCTTTAGAGAACCCTGGCTAACACACCTGCGGTGGTAAATATGTGGCAAAACAAAGACTTTGACATTCATTAAAGAGATTGAAAAGAGAAGTACACTTGTGATATTTGGTGATATTCTCTCTTTTATTTTTTCTGGTTTTTTCAAGTCAGGGCTTCTCTGTAGCTTTGGAACTAGTCCTGGAACTAGCTCTTGTAGACCAGGCTGACCCCGAACTCATCACTGAGATCTGTCTGCCTCTGCCTCATGAGCACTGGGATTAAAGGCGTGCACCACCACTGCCCTGCTGATATTTGGGGATACTCTTAACAATGTTTTTCACGGTCATTAAAAATACTCAGCTCTTTACACTCAACATTCTATTTGTATGGATTCTTGTTACTAGAAGGATGTTTATCTCAGTATTTTCTTTTAAATTTGGTTGTATTCTGTTTTAGTTTTTGCATTGCTGAGATCAGATCCAAGAACTATACCAGTTAGGCAAGTAATCAACCACTGAGCTACAACCCAGCCACCAGTGCTGGCGATTTCGGAGGGGAACAAGCCTCAATCTGGAAGATGTGGCCAGCCTACCAGCTGTATCTGTGCCTCGTTATTGGAAAAGAGTTATGTTTACCTTCTGCCTACGGTTATGTTTGTCACAGGAAAAATGAAGAGTTGGCACAGAAACCTTCAGGAGCACAAAAGACAAAATAATTTGCATTTGGATCCTTTAAAACAAGACTTCCTTAATGAACATAGCAAGTGTATGTATCTGCAAGGCACAATCCTACTTTTCAATACATGTTGACAGTGACGCTATTTCTCCCTTCTCTGAATCTATTGACTGTCTCTCTGTCTCTCACTCTACATCTTTCCAATTCTTTGACAGCACTAGTCTAGTTTCTACTTCTTGGAGATCAAGCTTTTAAATGTATGTTCTCCATGTGATTATCTTGGGTGTGAGCTTCATGCTGTGACACTCGAAGGTTAATCAGAAGGCATCTTGTTGTAGCTGGTTCTGTCCGTCCTCCATGTGGTCTCGGGAAGCAAACTCAAGTCTTCTGCATGGTGATAAGCACCGTTAGCCACTAAGCCATTTCGCCAGCCCATGTTCAACTTTCAAACTTTCAGACATGAATGAGACCGTGAAGTTTGTATGTGTGTGCCCTTTGGCTCTTTAGTTAAAAAAACTTTTTGCCAACTTCTTTTTATATCAACCCTGATATGCAATAATAAAAACATTAAATGTACGGAATGGCTAATAATATAGGAAAGCTTATGTTATAGTCTTATAATCAATTATCATAGAGATATTAAAATAGTTTTCATGAACTATTTAGAGAGACTGGAACAGGTTGCTTATATAATGCTAAGTGTGAAAAAGCAGAATTCAAAATGATTTATATAATTCCTATTTGATTTAAAAATACTCACTCATACATACACAAATAGATGAGGGAAGCCAGACACCAAATGTTAGTGGTGCTTATTTGTAGGGGTGAAATTGCTATCAGTGTTTTTGTTCTCCATACTTGGATATGTTTTTAAGTGTCCTAAGTGGTGTTTTTATAATTGGATAAATATTAATTTTATTTTAATGCCTGAAGGAATGAATTAAGTGGTGTAATTACTATGTCACAGACTTCTTTCTCATATTCCCTCTTAACTAATAGTAGGGAATGCATGCACACTTAAGGAGGCCACATACATGGCTGGGACTCAAGCTGGCCGACAACCGCCAGCCCTTCCACATGTTTGCCCGTAGAGCTGAGCCCCAGCAGCACAGTGTTAAACTGACAATGGGATCTTCATTTTCTACCTGTTCTTAAAGGAGAAATAGGCTCCAGGAATCTGAGAATTCAGGGGTGGATATACCGAACTTGTTGTTCCTCCTTTGTACACAGGAAGTTCCATGCAGACAATTGGCTTATTAGAGTTGTGGGACTCTAGATAGACATTTTCATGCCAGCCACCAATTCCCAGAGGACATTTCTGCTGTCCTGGACATTCTTCAGAGAATCCAGATGTGTTTTAGAGTAAGTTTGTTTCCTCCTTGGACTCCTGTATCCACAACCATTTATGTCTTCCTACTTAGCTGTGTTACGTTTCCAAAGGCATCGTTTTGATTCATCTGCCCCAGATCACCGGTAAGTACCTGTCAATGGGAAAACTTTATTACTCTGGATATGCGTCTCCAATTCAACAAGCAGGTTATGTAACCTCCATGTAATTGCTGAGGAGGGGAAATGCATGCTCAGTGTCATGGACCCAGAGAGAGGAAGGCTGTTTGTGGGTGAACCTCCTGCAGCTGCCTACACAGAGGGAAGCAATTAAGAATCTCAGGTGTGGAGCCAAGAGCTCAGACCCCTAGAAATGGAGCTTATGGGGAAGAGATTAAGGATGGAAACCAATGCTTAAAGTGAGATAGAAGGCAAGACGAGAACGTAAATACTACAGAATAATGATCTCTAATGAGACGTGTTTGCTATCTACATTTTACAAGTGAGAAAGCAGAGATAGAGCAAAGGTGAGTTCATTTCATGCAAGCTCACATTGCTTAACAGTTGGACCAGGAAAATAAACTCAGATCTTTTGTGCACCAGTGACCACAGTCCATGTCACAGTTACCCCACATCTGACAATCATAATGAAATCACTGCTCACGAGCAATTCTATATCCTCACTCTCAAACATGAAGATTAGGCCAATTCGTCATAGACATCACCTTCTTTTAGAAGCAGCTTTTATCTCAAGATAACCAGGTCAGGCATTGAATGGCCACCACAGTGCCTTTCACACCATAAAATGGTAAAGGAAATAAGGAATGTGTTTAAAACCCGATGCCCCATTTTGATAATAGCCATGGGTATATTCCCTTGCATTCTTAAACCATTTTATATAAAAAACTAAAATCAGAAATTAGGAGAGATCATAGCATAAAAATTGGCCTAGCTGGGTTTTGTCTACCTGTGATCTGGAAACAGTATTTACAACATCACTGGGATATTATGAGACTGTATGAAATAGCCTATGAAAAAATATCAAGGTAAAGAGTTTCTGATCCATTCAAAATGGGTATTTTCTTAGTAGCTTTGAAAGCTAAAACTGAGCTGGGGAGATGGCTCAGGGGTTAAGAGCACCTGCTGTTCTTGCAGAGAACCCTGGTTCGGTTCCCAGCACCCACATCAGATCCCTCACCAGCACCTCTAACTCCAGCCACTGGAGATCCAGCACCCCCTTTTGTCTTCCACAGACAGCCACATGCACATACGTCACATGCATATACACAAATGAATAATGAAATATATATTAAAAGTATAAGCAAGAGGCTGGTGCTGTATGTGCAGCGCCTGTCCCACAGCACTGTAAATAAACATGCAAACAAATCTCAAAACAAAGGCACAGACCTCTTATGTACATTTTTCATGCTTTCTCCATTTTCCACAGACTTTGGGGGGGTAATACTCCTACCAAAAGTGCTTTGCTCTGTCTTCTTACCTGTGAAGGAAGAGCATGGTACGAGAAGACCCTAAATTAACCAAGTTCTCTACTGAATAGTGCAACTGCCTCGGCAAGCCTCCATGCCAGCCACCACTTGGAAATAGTTTAGAAAACTGGAAGGTAGCTCTTGGTCTGAATGTCTGCCCTCCCCCCTTGGAATGCATGGGCTGAAATCCTAGCCTTCAAGGGGATGATGGTAAAGATGATTAGATCCCAAGAATGGTCCCCTTAGGCATGCTCCTTTTTAACAATGTTCTTACAAAAAAGGCCAAGAGGAACTTCCTGGTCCATCTGCCACACAAGGACAGAGAAGATGGGGTCTTCTCACAAACTCAGTTGACCTGTGCCATACTTAATATTGGACTTCTTGTTACCCACAACCATGAGAAATGAACTCCCTTTCTGTAAAAGCTACCAAGCGTGCTGGAACTTTATTAGAGCAACCCAGAACATCTTTCAGAGGGTGACCTGCCCCTCCTGGGAGCTAGTTAAAGACATAAAACCTCAGGCGACAGTCTGGTCTCGATGAGCTGGAATCTGCAAGGGATCAAAGTCCAGTTTGTTCACCACACGCACTGTCAAGTTTTGAGAGCTCTGCCTGATGCCTGTCAGGAAAGGTGGGTCTACCGGGACAATAAGTCAAAGGCCAGATTAGTTATGCTGTTGTTCTCATGGTCAGCAAGTAGGAAGAGTGTGGCATGATTCCCGACACAGTCATTCGCTTGACACCTGGGCATGAGCACCCGCTGTGTGCCAGTCAGTAGCACTCTGGGTACCGAGAAAGCAAACTTCAAGGACAATTTGGTCATGCCCTTACAGTTCATGTCCTCACTTCCCGTAGTCATCTTGATCATCCTTGATGGCCTCAGTCTAAGGTCACCATCTGTTTCCTCTCCCAGGGAATTGATGTCATTAGGAGCACAGAACATTCCCAGAAGGCTTGAGTTGGGACGGGCGCAGTGCAGAACGCTTCAAACACTATAGTGGATATCTCTGTTTGGGGAACTCTAACCTGGTTTGTTTGTTTGGGTTTTGTTTTGTAACAATGTAGCATCTCCCTTTTGGTGATGATGAAGAAAGCCACCTTTCCAGTATCTATTAGGGAAAGTGGCACAGCCCATGACCTCCAGGGCCAGGCCAGTCTGAAAGTTCTTTTTCTTGACCCCCATGTGGAACCCTATGGCCCAGTAACCAGAAATGAGATTCAATCCGGGGACTTCTGCTAGAAATACAGAATTTTGGATAAAGAGCTTTTCTTTTGAGAATGCATGTCTGTGTGTATGTAATGTATGTGTGGCATTCATGTGTGAGAGTGCAGGCACAACTACACCACAGTGCATGTAGAAGCCAGATGTTAGTACTTCACTCATCACCATTTGTATGCCAGGGTACCTGGTCTGTGACTTTCCAGGCAGTCTCCTGTCTCAACCTCCCAGCTTGCTGTGGGAGCATTAGGATTACAGACAGCCTGACATACATGGGGTTGGGGGTTTCAGGCCCAGGTCCTCACGCTTGCTTTGCAGCCAACTTACCCGTCGAACCATCTCTTCAGCTGCCTAGAGTTACTCCACTTCCCTAGGTTTGCTACACTAGCAGGATGCACATTTGAAGCTAGGTGCCATCCTTGCCAATACATGAAGAGAGTCTCCTTGAGAATAAAGCCAACCCAAAGAGAAGCAGAGCCAAGAACTAGAGAAGAGGCTGATTTAAATGCAAGCATTAAATATTTCTGTCCAACAGCTCATAAAGGCAGCTTTGTCCTCATGTCTCTGATGTATGAATTGATCAATTCTCCTTTTTATTTCAGTTGGTTTGATTTAGATTTTTCATGCCCTGCCACTGTTGACATACTGGCAGGACACATAAATGTTTTCAATTAAGTCCCCAAGCACATCCGGAACCAGATGCCATTAGTGTACCCATTTTCCTGAGAAAAAGACTTGAGACTTCAAAAGGTGGAATTAAATCATTTGTTCAATAACATATAGCTGACAAATGGTGTTCTCCGATGAAATCTCACAATATCTCTTTACAGAGATCTACATCTCACCAGACTATTTTAAGTAGTATTTATGGCCTGGAATTACTAAACTCTGCATGTGAAAAAGACTGAAAGGAAATGAATGTTCTAGAAACTCACTCGAATGATCTTTCCACTAGGAAGCATAGCCCGGAGGACCACACGAATAACTGGCCCATTGATAACTTCCCATAACTGGATGACTTTGAAAGCAGTTCATTAAAGAACCCATCTTAATTCAGTCCATGCTCTAATAGGTTGCAGGTTTATGGTTACAGTAGGTAATTTACCAAGGTCAAAGCCAGCAAAGGGTAAACTGGGAAATAAAATCCTTCTCAGTTTCATAGTTCTCCTGCAGTGTTTTTCTATCCCCCAACAGTGATACCCCTCTTGAGTATTTTTTTTCCTAGAACCAATTAAAAGTTCTTTAATCAAAGAATCACAGTGTCTTTCACATTAATTTTTTTCATATTTATGATGGAAAACTGACTTCATACCTTAAGTCACCTAGTTTAAAGCCCGGAATGACCTAGTGATGCTGGAAATCTGTGATAGAAGAAGGTAAAGTCTACTTAAGGGGTTTGCAATCATGGCACTGACCCCAACTAGACAGAAGTCTAAATCTCAGCAGTTCCGTGGTACGTCTGGCCCTGAAAACAGTCATACTAAACAGAGCAGTCTTCATAGGGTGAAATTCATTTAAAGAAACTAGATGGCATGTTATGGTATGAATAACAAAGTGTCCCACAGATTTACTGTTGAAGGCTTGATCTCCAGGTGGTGGTACTGTCTGGGGAGAAGGCAGAGGCTTTGGGAGAGCCTAGCTGGATGATGGTCACTACATGCTGAGCCCAGCTGGATGATGCCTTGGAAGGCTGTCTTGTCCCTGAGCCTTCCCTGACTCTCTCCTTACTACCTGGCAGCTCTTCTCCATCACACCCTCTCTTCCACGATAATTTACCTGAACTAATACACATGGTCAATGGAGCTAGGCAACCATGGACTGACTTTTCTGAAATCACGAGCTGAAATAAGTTCTTTCCCATTTTAAATTGTTTATCTCAAGTATTCTGTGACAGAGACAAAGGGGTAATGCTGTCATGTGGTTGTTCCTGAAGTAACAGAGCTCAGGCAGGGGAATGAGAAGAGAGAGCCACTGCCTCTACAGAAAGGCAAAATGGGTAGAGAATTTGGCACAAGTGTGCCGTTAAGTGACATGTAGTCTTACCAGCTGAAGGAGGACAAAGCACTCATACTAACCACGTGTTTCTGTGAGTGGCCCACTCTACTCCAGCCCCCTTCTTTCCCTCCTTACAGAAGATTTGATGCACATCTGCCACACAGAATCTTTAGCTGCTTTCCTCTCAGATGAGGTTGGTGGGAACCACACGAGAAAACTCAAATCTTATCTGCCTCCCCGGTAGCTGTAGGAAAAACTTACTGCCCACTGAATCCCTCCTCCATATGAAAATTCTGTTTTCCCCCTCTAATGTCGCCAGAACCTTTAATAAAATACATGTATAAGAACATTTTCTCAGGACTAGAAAGATGACTCAGTAGTTCAGTACACTTGCTGCTCTTGCAGGGGACCCTGGCTCAGTCCCTAGGACCTACATGGTTGCTCACAAATATCTGTAACTGTAGTTCCAGTAGATCTGATGCTCTCTTCTGACCTCCTCGGGACCAGGCACATGTGAGGCATAGACATACAGTTAAGAAAAAAATTCCTACTCATAAAATAGGTCTAGAATCATTTTTAAAACTTTAAAAATTTTTACTTAATATAAATGTGCTTTTGTTTATTCATTTACCAATCATTTTAGATGCCTTCCGTCAGTGGCACACTCTACTGAATGGCATAGAAAGTAAGGAACTCTGGTTTGTGTACTTTTTTAAAAATTTTTTATTGGTTTATAAATACCATTTAAAATTTCCACTTCCTCCCCTCCTCCCATTTACCCCCGCTCCCCCACTCACCCACCCCTCTCCACTCCAGTCCTACAAGACTGCAGGGTATCCTGCCCTGTGGGAAGTCCAAGGCCCTCCCCATTCCATCCAGGCCTAGGAAGGTGTGCATCCAAACAGACTAGGATCCCAAAAGCCAGTACATGCAGTAGAGACAAATCCCAGTGCCATTATCATTGGCTTCTCAGTCAGATCCCATTGTCAGCCATTCAGAGAGTCTGGTTTGTTCACATGCTCGTTCAGTCCCAGTCCAGCTGGCTTTGGTGAGCTCCCATTAGATCAGGCACACTGTCTCAGTGGGTGGACAAACCTCTCGCGGTCCTGACTTCCTTGCTCATATTCTCCCTCCTTCTGCTCTTCAACTGGACCTTGGGAGCTCAGTCCAGTGCTCCGATGTAGGTCTCTGTCTCTATCTCCATCCGTCGCTGGATGAAGGTTCTATGGTGATATTCAAAATAGTCATCAGTGTGACTATGGAACAAGGCCAGTTCAGGCACCCTCTCCTCTAATGCTCAAGGACCTAGCTAGAGACATCCCCATGAACACCTGGGAACCCCTCTAGAGCCAAGTCTCTTGCCAACCCTAAAATGGCTTCCTTAATTAAGATATCTTCTTCCCTGCTCCCATATCCGCCCTTCCTCCATCTCAACCATCCCACTCCCCCAAGCTCTCCCCAATCCTCCCCTTCTTCTTTCTCTCTCCCCCTCTCTCCTTCCCCTACTGCATCCCTGCCCCCATGCTCCCAACTTTTCCCTGATGATCTTGTCTGCTTCCAATTTCCAGGAGGATCTATAAATGTTTTTCTTTGGGTTCACCTTATTATTTAGCTTCTCTAGGATCGCAAACTATAGGCTCAATGTCTCTTGTTTATGGCTAGAATCCATGAATGAGTGAGTACATACCATATTCATATTTTTGGGTCTGGGTTATCTCACTCAGGATAGTGTTTTCTATTTCCATCCATTTGCATGCAAAATTCAATATGGCATTGTTTTTTTACCACTGAATAGTACTCTAATGTGTATATTTGCCACGCTTTCTTTATCCATTCTTCCATTGAGGGGCATCTAGGTTATTTCCAGGTTCTGGCTATTACAAATAATGCTGCTATGAGCATAGCTGAACAAATGCTTTTGGAGTATAATTGGACATCTCTTGGGTATATTCCCAAGAGTGGTATTGCTGGATCCTGAGGTAGGTTGACTCCTAATTTTCTGAGAAACCGCCACACTGATTTCCAAAGTGGTTGTACAAGTTTGCATTCCCACAACATCCTCTCCAGCACAGGTTATCATTGGTGTTTTTGATTTTAGCCATTCTGACAGGTATAAGATGGTATCTCAAAGTTGTTTTGATTTGCATTTCCCTGATCGCTTAGGAAGTTGAACATGACCTTAAGTATCTTTTGGCCATTTGAACTTATTCTGTTGAGAATTCTATGTTCAGTTCAGTACCCCATTCTTTAATTGGGTTACTTAGAATTTTAATGTCTAGCTTCTTTACTCTTTGTGTATAGGAGGGCTACTGATTTTTTTGAGTTGATCTTGTATCCTGCCACATCACTGAATGTATTTATCAGCTGTAGGAGTTCTTTGGTAGAGTTTTTGGGGTCACTTATGTACACTATCATATCATCTGCAAATAACAAAAGTTTGACTTCTTCCTTTCCAATTCGAATCCCCTTGATCTCCTTATGTTGTCTTATTGCTATTGCTAGAACTTCAAGCACTGTATTGAAGAGATATGGAGAGAGTGGACAGCCTTGTCTTGTTCCTGATTTTAGTGGAATAGCTTTGAGTTTCTCTCCATTTAATTTGATGTTAGCTGTCGGCTTGCTGTATATTGCTTTTATTATATTTAGATATGATACTTGTATCCCTAATCTCTCCAAGACCTTTATTATAAAGGGGTGTTGAATTTTGTCAAATGCTTTTTCAGTATCTAATGAAATGATCATATGGTTTTTTTTCTTTCAGTTTATTTATATGATGTATTACATTAATAGATTTTCGTATGTTGAACCAGCCCTGCGTCTCTGGGATGAAGCCTACTTGATCATAATGGATGATTTTTTTTATGTGTTCTTGGATTCAGTTTGTCAGTATTTTTTTGAGAATTTTTGCATCCATGTTCATGAGTGAGATTGGTCTGTAATTCTCTTTCTTGGTTGAGTCTTTGTGTGGTTTTGGTATCAAGGTAACTATAGCTTCATAAAAAGAGTTTGGCAATGACTCTTCTGTTTCTCTTATGTGAAACACTTTAAGGAGTATAGGTATTAGCTCTTCTTGGAAGGTCTGGTAGAATTCTTCATTAAAACCATCTGTGGTCCTGGGCTTTTTTTTTTTTTTTTTTTTGGTTGGTTGGTAGGTTTTTGATGCAACAGATTCTATTTCCTCATGACTTAAAGGTCTATTTTAATTGTTCACTTGGTCTTGATTTAATTTTGGTATATGGTACTTATCTAAAAAATGTCCATTTCTTTTACATTTTCCAATTTTGTGGCATACAGGCTTTTGTAGTAAGACCTAATGATTCTCTGAATTTTCTCAGTGTCTGTAGTTATGTCCCCCTTTTCATTTCTGATCTTGTTAATTTGAGTGTTCTCTCTCTGCCTTTTGATTAGTTTGGATAGGGGTTTGTCAATCTTGTTGATTTTCTCAAAGAATCAGCTCTTTGTTTCATTGATTCTTTGGATTGTTTTCTGTGTCTCTATTTTGTTGATTTCAGCCCTCAGTTTGATTATTTCCAGTCTTCTACTCCTCCTGGGTGAGTCTGCTTCTTTTTTTTCTAGAGCTTTCAGGTGTGCTGTTAAGTCTCTAATGTGAGCTTTCTCCGTTTTCTTTATGTGGGCACTTAGTGCTATGAACTTTCCTCTTAGCACTGCTTTCATAGTGTCCCATAGGTTTGGGTATGTTGTGTCTTTATTTTTGTTGAATTCAAAGAAGATTTTAATTTCTTTCTTTATTTCTTCCTTGACCCATGGGTGGTTCAGTAGTTGACTGTTCAGTTTCCATGAGTTTGTAGGCTTTCTGGGGTGGAATTGTTGTTATATTCTAACTTTATTCCATGGTGATCCGATAAGACACAGGTGGTTACTACAATTTTTTTGTATCTGTGGATGCTTGCTTTGTTACCAAGTATGTGATCAGTTTTCAAGAAGGTTCCATGAGATGCTGAGAAGAAGGTATATTCTTTCCTGTTTTGGTGGAATGTTCTATAGAGGTCTGTTAGGTCCATTTGATTCATTACATTTGTTAGTTCTCTTATTTCTCTGTTAAGTTTCTGTCTGGTTGACCTGTCCATTGGTGAGAGAGGAGTGTTGAAATCTCCTACTATTAGTGTGTGGAGTTTGATGTGTGATTTGAGTTCTAGTAATGTTTCTTTTACATATGTGGGTGCTTTTACATTAGGGGCATATATATTCAGGATTGAGACTCCATCCTGATGAATTGTTCCTGTTATGAGTATAAAATGTCCTTATCCATCTCTTCTGATTGATTTTAGTTTGAAATCAATTTTGTTAGATATTAGTATAGCCACACCCACTTGTTTCTTAGGTCCATTTGATTGGGAAACCTTTTCCCAACACTTTACTCTGAGATAGTGTCTGTCTTTGAGGTTGAGGAGTGTTTCTTGTAAACAGCAGAATGTTGGCTCCTGTTTTCGTATCCATTCTCTTAACCTGTGCCTTTTATAGGTGAATTGAGTCCATTGATATTAAGTGATATTAATGACCAGTGGTTGTTAACTCCAGTTATTTTTTTGGTGGTAGTGTTTTCCTTCTTTGAGTTGTGCTGGTGGAGGGTTGTGCTATTGTGGGTGTTATTGGCTTCCTTGGGTTGTGGTTTTCCTTCTGGTACTTTCTGTAAGGCTGGTTTTGTGGCTATGTATTGTTTAAATCTGTTTTTGTCCTGTAATATCTTGTTTTCTCCATTGATGGTGAAAGAAAGCTTTGCTGGATATAGTAGTCTGGACTTGCATCCATGGTCTCTTAGTGTCTGCAGCACATCTATCCAAGACTTTCTTGCTTTCATGGTTCCCATAGAGAAGTCAGGTATAATTCTGATAGGTTTGCCTTTATATGTTACTTGACCTTTTTCCTTTGCAGCTGTTAATAGTCTTTCTTTATTCTGTATGTTTTGTGTTTTGATTATTATATGGCGAGGGAATTTTTTTTTTTTTTGATCCAGTCTATTTGGTGTTCTGTAAGTTTCTTGTACCTTCATAGGAATAGCCTTCTTTAGGTTGGGAACGTTTTCTTCTATAATTTTGTTGAATATATTTTCTGGGTCTTTGAGCTGGAATTCTTCTCCTTTTTCTACCCTATTATTCTTAGGTTTGGTGTTTTCATGGTGTCCCAGATTTCCTGGATGTTTTGTGTTAAGAATTTGTTGGATTTGCTGTTTTCTTTGATCAATGAGTCTATTTCCTCTATTGTATCTTCAGTGCTTGAGATTCTTTCTTCCGTCTCTTGTATTCCATTGGTTATACTTGTCTCTGTAGTTCCTGTTTATTTACCCAGATTTTTCATATCTAGCCATCCCTTGGTTTGTGTTTTCTTTATTACCTCCATTTCAGTCTTCAAGTCTTCAACTGTTTACTTTACCTGTTCGGTTGCTTTTTCTTGGTTTTTGTGGGTATCTTTGAGGGATTTATTAATTTCTTCTTTTTGTTTGTCTTCTCTTCTATTTCTTTAAGGGAGTTTTCCACTTCCTGTTTAAGGGTCTCCATCATTTTCATAATGTTATGTTTAAAGTTGATTTCTTCTACTTCTTCTGGGTTAGGGTGTTCAAGTCTTCCTGTTATGTGTTCACTGGATTCTGGTGTTATCATGTTGCTTTTCAGGTTGTTGGAGGAATTCTTGCATTGGCACCTGCCCATCTTTTCCTTCAAATGTGGCCAGGAGAGTCTTGGCGTCTTGGTCCAATCTTTGCTGTGGCTGACTGTGTACTTGGGAGTTTTTCTTGGTTTGCCCTCTCTGTCTGGCCGGGTGACCATTCACTCACCACTCCGGATAGATCTCCTTCCTCAGTACAGGAGCAGGGCCTCTTGCTGGGCTCCATGGACCTGGCAGACAAAAGGACCTGTGTACCTCTTTTATTCAATGGGTATTTACTGAACAATTAAAAACAGACAAGGAATTTTGGGATAGAGCCCTGAACAATTTAAGCGAAGTCTCCATTGTTACCAAGTTTGCATTCTAGGGGGAAAGGATGGGTATAAAAGGAAGCCTAGTCAGCATAAGATAACTTGGGAAATGGCAAGAAAATAAAGAGGAACAATAGATTATTAAGTAACCTAGAGAAGGTGGATGGGTCCAGGTGCAAGTGATAAATGGGGGCTCTGAGGAAGTTTAAGGAGTTGAGTCTTGGGACAGATGTTTATTACTACAACTTCTAGCTCTCTTCCCAGAAATTGTACTTGAAATACTGTCTGTAGGAATAGTTTCCTTCCCTGTCATGTCAACATCAAGGTTGGCCACATGATACCCTTTGGCCAATGAAATGTAGGATAAGCATCACTAGGCCATACCCACAGAGCAGCTCTGAGAACCAGCAGCTGATTTCATTAGTTCACTTATTTGGTTCCCCGTTGGGGACTGCGGACCCTCAGACCCTGAATTTTCTATGACCCCTTGCCTGCCGGAGTAAACAACTTGTTTTTCTGTACTTGCAGCTGCAAGTGCATGATACCCTCATGAGTTCCTGATGACAGGGTGTAGTAATAAGGGGCTCGGGCTGTGTTCCCGGTGTCGGGCCCCTTGTTCTATCCCGCCCGGCTCCCAGTGCGTACTCAAAATAATTACACGGAAACTGTATTCATTGAAATACTGCCTGGCCCATTAAGTCTAGCCTCTTATTGGCTAACTCTCACATATTATTTTAGCCCATCTCCATTAATGTGTATCACCACTTGAGTTGTGGCTTACCAGCATGAGTCTAACCAGTGTCCATCTTGTGCTGGAGAAGCATGGCGTCTGCGCCTGCCTTCTCTCTCACAGCATTCCGTTCTATCTACTCCGCCCACCTAAGGGCTGTCCTACCAAAAGGCCAAGGCAGTTTTCTTTATTCATTAATGGTAATCACAGCACACAGAGGGGACTCCCAAATCATCCCTGAGGACACTCCTACACCATTTCCCCTTTTTCTGTTTAAACAAAAAAGAAAGGCTTTCATTTTAACATAGTAAAGTTACATATAACAAAACAGTTATCAAGCAAGAATTACAGTTACCATATTTAGATCTATTTTATCTTTTATCATAACAATGGAAAACTGTCACTATAACTATCCATTCTTCAACTCCATCAAAGACTCCAGAAGGATAAAATATTACCTAAGTAAACAAGAAATAAGCAACTTCCAAACTCTAGAAATGAGAGAGACATCTTGCTGCCTGGACAGTCACCCAAAGTTTCTCTGTACCGTTGGGGCATCCATTCAGCCTACAAGCCCATAGTATCCAACAGACTTTTCCATGAAGCAGGAAAATTCAAAGACAGTTTAGTCACTTTCTTTTGTGTCCTGCAGAATGTCTCGCAGACTCTTTCATGAATCAAGAACCCTGGAGGATCATCTCACCTTTAGGCACTTTCAGCAGTCCTCTCTCTGAGGGTTCTTTGTGTCCAGTTTATGCAACAGTCCAGGCAAGAGCACTTTCTTGCCCAACTCCATAAGGAGTCTCTTCGATGCCCGTCTTCTCTTGAAGTAGCTGGTGCTGCCAGGAGCAGACGTGTCTCATTGTCATGAAAAGTCCTAAGTTATTAAAATATTTAAATGCCATATTCTGTCATCTTTGAAAGATATGAAGAATGTCTATCTAACTGAAATATACCTCTATATATCTAGAAAATCTAACTAACATGACTACAAGCTTGACTATATCAATGATTATCCATTAACAACCTACATTTTTTAATTATACATTACATTTTTAAATGAACTACACAATCACAATACCTTAATCACGGTCAGAAATACATATATATGACAAAATTGACCTTAAATTTATATCAATAAGGCAAAATTTATACCAATGTAAATTATCCATATCTATATCATTTCCCCCTTTAAATTTAAAGAAAATTTAGAAACAATATTTGGGAATATGGGCGTAGAGATGTGCTGCGTTGGGGAAGGGGTTTTGCTCTTGTTTCCACAGGAGAAGAAAAACTATGGATACCATCAAAATTAATAAAGATTTACTTTGAAAAGGAGAGACCTTGAGAAAGGGAAATGACAGCTCATCCACAATGGTGACAACCATACAGGTGGTAAGGAAACCATATAGGGTTGGGGCAGGGATCTGCTCTTATCTTTATAGGAAAATGTGCATCTTCAAGAAATTCAAGAGACCCTGGATGTTTGGATGATAACAGAAGGAAAAATAACTAACTATCCAATAAGGATCATCAAGAAAAAGGAATATGGTTTATGAGGTCAGGTAATTAATACATATACATTTAAATATATGTTTATGAATCTATAGAGCTGGTTTTGGAGTTGGACAATGGCTCTGTACTTCTCTAAATCCAAGCATGTTGTTAAAAGGAACATTCAGAGTTTCTGTCTCATATCGGGAGCCATCTGGTATGGGACAGATGAAAAAAACGTAGAAAAAATTTTACTTTCTCCATGTCTATTTTGTCTATATCATATTCTTTATTAAATGTATGTCTCTATGAATAATGTTTAAGCTTTCCACGATGAACAATAGACTTTCCTACAGATCCTTTTCCAAGTTTCTAGGAAGAAGATGGGGCCCCACAGCAACAACAGGGGAGTGGTTTCTGGTGGGCTTGCAGCTGAAAAGTTCCAAGAGTTAGGGCATGGCCATTAGTCAAGGAGAGCCCTATATAAGCTTCCCTGGAACACAATAAAGGGGGGCATTCTTGTTTCAAGGATGACCCATGTTTTTGTCTCTGTGTGTGTGTGTGTGTGTGTGTGTGTGTGTGTGTGTGTGTGTGTGTGTGTGTGTGTTTCAATCTCCAGCCCCTTGCCCGACTCGCAAACCATCACATGGTGTACAGGCAGAACAGTACAGTTCCCTCCACCATGAGTTTGTCATATTGCGGACTGAGTTTGTTCTTTGAGCTTGTATCATGGAATGAAGACATAGGAAGCAGATAGACAGCCAAGAATACAGATTTGTTTTGTCACACAATGTGACTTGCTAAAAGTTGACTGATACTTACTGCTGAGTAATGTCAAAGAGTTCTGGAGAAGATCATGGTGAGTGTGTGTGTGTGTGTGTGTGTGTGTGTGTGTGTGTGTGTGTGTGTAAGAATTCATCTGGAGCCGGGTGGTGGTGGCGCACACCTTTAATCCCAGCACTCAGGAGGCAGAGGCAGGCAGATCTCTGTGAGTTCAAGGTCAGCCTGGTCTACAAGAGCTAGTTCAAGGACAGGCTCCAAAGCTACAGAGAAACCCTGTTTTGAAAAACAAAACAAACATACAAGCAAACAAACAAAACTAATTAATTTGCAGTGCTCAAGGATTGCCAAGAAGAACAACAAGACGACAAAGAACTGGAAATGACACAGGGAAGGTAAAAACAAGCTAGGTAGTGTAACCTTTATGGTCACAGTGAAAGCCTGTGCACTCTAATCTCTTCAGAAGTTTTAGAGAGGACACATTCAAAAGTTATCCTCAAATGAATTTGCACACATCACATTCTACTTTATTTTTTAAATGATTAATGTTGAACATTTTTGTCAAACTTGCAGAAGTTGCAGTAGCAGCAGAGAGAGGGTGCCCCTCCTGCAGACCTTTGAACTAACCACAGACAGACACCAGTACCAAGAAACTAGTTTTGCCATAGCATGCTATCCATGAGGCTGACGAGATGAGTCGGTGATTAGGAGTGCATGCTGCTCTTGTGGAGGACCTGGGTTCAATCCCCAGCACCTGTGTCAGGTGGCTCACAGCTTCCTATAACTCCAGCTCCAGGAGATCCAGTGCCCTCTTCTGACCTCTATGGGTACTGCATCCAAGGTCACATACCTACCTCCACCCACACACATACAATTAAAAACAAAATAAGTAATTTACATTTGAAAAGGATACTATCTAAACTACATTTTACTCATTTTTCCGGTCTAGCATCTTACTCAGGACACCACAATTCCCCTTGACTGTTCCTTCTCAGTTTTCTCCTTCTACTAACATTCCCATCATTCTGCATCTACCTGTTAGATGGTTATCTAGCTATCTTTGTATTTCTACATAGTAGGTTTTAATAGGATATATATGTATCATACATAAGATTTATTATATATAGCATATTTGTATATGGCATTATGCGACTATTTTTTTCTGGATTGAAACATTCTCTCTTGAGGAAAGGGAGAAGACTCCTGACACATACCAGGGAATTACAAGATTCACAAACCCCTTTCTTGGTTGATATAATATGAGCACTAAACCAGTGAGAGCGAAGAGACTCCTGTGGAGCTCCCTGTAGGTTACAGGAAACGCTGGTGAAGCAGCCTTTAAGTACTGTCGTCATCCGAGGGTGGGCTTTCAAGAATGCTGCTGTCTTGGAGTCAGCCATGCCTCTTGGTTCACCAGGATCTATGGAGCTGAAGGGTTCCCTTGGTTTGTCATCTTTGCCCTGTTTGGGCTGGTTGCATGTTTGCTCACATCTCTCCTGGGAAGGTCATGTCACGTAACACGTGGCCAGTAGTTTATGCTAATAACTCATATTCCCATCCAACACTTTAGTATTTGCTTTAGTTTTGTGCCTCCATTATTTATAAATTCTTTCTCTTATAGTAGGGACCATAATTCTTATTATCTATGGCATATTTACCTATCTGTTCAATTTTGGTGTGCTCCTTAGTACCAGGCCTTTCTTTAAAAAAAAAAAAAATGTGTTTACTAACAGTTTTACAGAATTCATGCATAAACAGCTCATTGTATCTTTAGCCTTATAACAACTGTTTTCCAAAGTCAGTTCATTCTTGTCTCATCTTTTCATTCAGAGTGGATATGTTATTCATTTGCTGCAGTTAGGACCCATGTGAGTGTTTCTGATCCATCTTGTGTTCTGGGTACATCCTGTTTGTCTTTAACAGATCATTATTATTTTGGCTATTAGTGAAGGAAACATCACTATGGTTCAAAGATCTAGTGTTCTTATGTCGATACTGAAATGTCGTCTGTGCCTCAACCCAGCCTGCCTTTCTGTTCCTTTCTTCATTTTGATCCTTTCTTCCATCCCAATTAGGAATCCAATTTGTGCAATTTCTGCTTTACTCATCTGCATACACACACACACACATACACACACACACACACACACACACACATTTTCTAACATTCTCTCTTATTTTAAGAGTAGCTTATTATAAACACTCATTTGTTATTTTGTATTTTAATGAAGCAATGTGTGTTGGAAATTAGCAATGTATTAGAAAAGTAGAAGGGAAATGGTGCATTTTCTCAATCAGCTGAATTCTTTTTTTCTCCTACAACTTTAATACATGATAGCTTTGAATTAGAGAAAAAATAAATTTCAGTATAATAAGTTCAAGCCAAGCACACTGTTCAGTCATAAACCTTTAAAATGTTCTTATTTTATTTCCTTCTATATTTCTGGCAGAAAAGCAAATATTTCAGACCAGACCACAGACTCGTAGACTCTGGGCAGTGTTTGCCATTGTTAAGCTCAGATTTCCTTGAAGGCCAGCAGACCTGACGTCTGCCATAAAGTCAAGCAAATTGTCTTTCCATTTCCACAGTTGGAAACTATGCACGTTGTGGGGGGGGAGGGGAGCTAGAAATGACTGGCTGTGTTTGGTTTGGACCAGTCATGCAAAAGTGAGGGTGCCCAGCATGAGTTTTGCTTGAAGGAAGTCTGAAGGCCTGGCTCTGGGGTCTGCCTCAGAAACTTACCTATTTTCACTTTGACTACAGTTCAGATACATAAACCAAACAGCTCTGCGTCGGCCTCTCTTGAGTCAGATCAATCTCCACCTAATCAAATGGATGAGGCTGAGAAGAACAAGGGAGCGATTGAGCATTCGAAACCCAGCTGTTAATTTTGGCCTTTGGGAACACCAACAAATGGGCTTCAAAGTGTTTGCTTAATCATGTTTCATTGGTACTTTTTGTAGCTAGTGGGAATTCAAGTAAAGGAAGTGGCCTTTTCTATTGTCAATATAAAGAATTTATACCTACCCATGCTAACTTTTAAATTTTGGATTTTTCAAATTGCTTTTATAAAAGCAAAATAATTAACCAGAGGAGTCATGCCAGTGTACACTGACAAAGATTGATTTGTCAGAATATTTAGAAAGCCAGTTCTGTGTTGGGTCATCCATTTAAAAGATCCTTTTGTGTTCTTAATGCAATGTTTCAAAACTTCATGGTTTAACTACATTCAGAAAGATTAACAACTTGAAATGTACATCTTGAGGAAAAGGAAGTCTTTTAAACATTACAGAATTTAAACCAGAACTAGAAATACTATATTCTCATGCACTTCCATCAGAAACAGAGGAAGTTCCCCAGATAGAAAAATGGTATATAAAATATCCACACCCTTGACAATAAGGGTGCTGGAAACCAGAGAAGCAAATTACTGATATATCACTTATTCTCCATTTTCCCTTTGCATATAAATGCCTTGACATTGTCAAGTTTTATTATCAACCTGTTTTAAGACACCTATATAACCCTGGAACAGTGTGTGTGTGTGTGTGAACGTCCGTGGACGTACGCATGCACGTGCACTTGCATGCACAGAAACATCTACGAAACATTTAAAAATAATCACACATTCCTACCCCCAAAGGCTCTGATTAAATCTAGTTCTGAAATCTGCTTTACAACAAGGGCTGCCTGTTAGGAACACTCTAGACAGGTGGTCTACAAGGAGATACTGGAGTAACCCAACACACCAGTTCTACAAAGCAAAATAAAGTTTGCTTTCACTCATTTGAAAATTATGGATAGAAATGCATCCTTATTGTCGTAGGCATTGGGACTGGAGTAGCAGAGAAGACAGTGTGAATTTTATCTTTATAGTCTAGCAGGAAGACTTGGTCAGTGGTAGAAACAAGGATCTGAGAATTTGGTTATTTCCTGAATCAATTCAGTTTTAATTATTGTTTCAAACTCAGCAATGTTAGTGAAAACGGTACAATAATATTAGTAAAGTGTTTTGAGACTAGGAGCTAGGGAGATGGCTCAGGGGTGAAGAATGCAAACTGCTCTTGCAGAGTTTATTTCCTTGCACCCATAGCAGTTGGCCCACGAGCTCCTGTAACTCCAGCTCCAGCAGATCTGATACCCTCTTCTGGCCTCTACAGGCCTCACAACCACATGCACATACATACAGAGACATAATTCCCATAATGCATATGCACATAATAAAAAATAAAATAAAATTTACTTTTAATAATTTTAAATTTTAATTTAATAATTTTATTTTAAATTTATTTTTAAATTTAAAAAATAAATTTAAATTTTATTTTATTTTTTAACATAGAGACTGGAAGAATGCTGTTGAAGAATATTTTATCAGGAAAGGGTCATGGCTGTTTGCCTTTAATTTTACAAATAGCTTAGATAATTTTATAAGTAAAATATATCAATTTTAAATGCTAACATAGGGCCTCAGGTTTCAGCCTCTTCTTGAGTTCTTACAAGATTTGTTACAATTTCAATAGTTGCAATTCCTTCCCTTCTTTCTCCTCTGAAAAGTTTAGGGGCTACATTGAAATGTTGGTAACTAGAAAGCATTTGTGCCTTAACCACTTTGCACTCCTAGAACCCACACTGGATTGGATCCAAACTAGCATGGCACCTAAATTCTATGCAGCTTGCTTCTGCTTGTGCCGAGTAAGGCAAGCTCATGCAATCTAATAAACATGTATTATTTTATTACACATTAGTGGGGAAATAATAGAACGTTGATGCTGTGCAGGACTTTCCGTTGGAAGTTGATGTGCTCATCATGGACTAGAAGAGCAAAGACAACCTTGGGGTGAAGAGCTGGCGATAACAAACTTCTATGATGTGCCAGAAGAGGATTCCTGAACGAAAGCTGACAGTTGGAGATTAATTTAAATCCCAAGGTTAATAGGCGGTCTCACTGTTGCTAAGTCTGAATTTTGGAACCCAGAAAACCCCTGCTATCAAAATTGCCATCCCAATGCCTTTGTTAACATGAAAGATTAACTGGGTCAGATCCCATTGTGTGAATGAACAGAGAATCACAATGACATAGTTACAAAAGAATTCTTAAGAAAATGCTATTTTATAGGAAATTATTGGTCTTAATATCTACCATTTCAGTTGTAGACTTCATTGGAGGTGTTGAATGTGAATTTCCCAGACATACTAATAACTGCATTAACATTTGATTTTATATTAACCTAATAAATGATACAATATATTAAAATAAATATTAGGCTTCAAATTGCTTCACTCTTCCCAATTAAATTTTCACTTATATTTGGATAGACTTTGGATGGAATTTCATACAAATTTTTAAGAAGAGTAAAAGCATGAGAAATTATTCCATTGGCTGCTGTAAAGTTTGTATATTTATTCAGACCTTCTTAACCTCACAAGGCTGCTAGAAGTGGTATGGAAACTGTTCATGAACAGGCTTTCTCATTAGATTCTGGCATCTCAGCATCAGTCCCAGCCAGAACCCTGAAGAGCAAAAGCAAAGTTGGAACACATTTATCTAAATATTTCAGAGTCTCCAATGAGACTACTTCTCAAAGGTAAAGGAGGGCTGTGGGGTTCCTTTTTTCCTGGTTTTTTCTTCAACAAAAGCTTTCATTATCCAAATTCATTATGGAGAAAAAATGCTATCTTTAAAAGCATGCTTTATTTGTAGAACGGCAGTGGAGGGGGAGAAAAATAAAACAAAACAAAAAGTCTTTGGTTGAATTTCAGGTCCAGAAAACAATCTTGTTAAACACTTTGGCCATCCAAGTGCAATTTAAAGATCCCATGGCAATTTTCAAAAGGAATAAGGATTAGTCTCAAATCCTGGCCAATATCAATAAAACCGTTTCTAATTTCCACAGTCCCATTGAGCTACTGTCAAGAACCTAATGGTTTTCTCCATTAGCACACATAGTTTGTCACCATGAGTGTTTAACTCATTACTTTGTAAAGCACTTTAAAGTACTTTAAAATACCCCAAGTATGAAAACTGCTCTTTCAAAACAATGCCATGCTGTTCTGCACCACATCAGAACAACCTACCTTGTCCACCTGAAACAACACTAATGATTCCTGGATTTGAGACCTTATAAAAGCCTTTTCTTCCTTCACAAATTTCAAATAAAATGCATGGCACCATATAGAGTGCTTACAACCCATATCTAATTAACATGCTATAGCTTAGATGTAGGTTTGAAAAGGGCTGTGACTGGTTATCAGCCACCTCCTTGACTACAGACAAACTGTATTGTCTGGATTGAGTTTTAAGTCATCTCTTCCAGAGCCAATCACAGTATCTTTAAATATGGATGTTACACAGATATTTAACATAGAATTTTCATCTATTGATCCTTTCCAATACCTTTTCTATCTACCTATCCATTATCTATTTATCTATCTTTATCTATCTATCTATCTATCTATCTATCTATCTATCTATCTATCTATCTATCTATCTATCATCTGTTGTGGTATTCCCCTCTGTATGCTGTGAAAGCCACTTCGGCCTATGGCAGAGCAGAATAAAGCCAGGTGGGAAATCTGAACAGAGATATATAGAGGGAGTAGGCAGAGTCAGAGGGACGCCATGTAGCTGCCAAAGGAGAAAGATGGCCCCAGAACCTTACCGGTAAGTCACAGCCTTGTGGCGATACACAGATGAATAGAAATAGGTTAATTTAAGATGTAAGAGCTATATAGGAATATGTCTAAGTCAGTGGCCAGTCTTATAATTAATATAGTATCTGTGGGATTATTCAGGTACCGGCAGCCAGGAAACTGAACAAGCAGTCTCTGCTTATATCTACCTACATATCTACCTATATATCTATCTGTCTGTCTGTCTGTCTATCTCTCTATCTATCTCTCGATCTCTCAATCTCTTGATCTACATACCTAACTACATACCTATCTATCTGTCTTTCCTACATGACAGTCCTGTATGGAGCATCAAGGGTAAAGAGATAAATTTCACGAGATGAAAGTCAGTAAATACAAAGATGTCCCCCAGAATTCTTAAAATAATGTTGGGAAGTCTTAATATCATCAAAGCCATGTAGCCCTACGTAGAGTTTCATGGCAACAGATGCATCCCTGGACAACAGACACATGAGGTGTATCACTAATGAAGAGTACATGATAGGAAGAACAAGCAGAGAAAAGGCAACCTGCATAGAGAAATGAAACTTAACCAAAGCTGGCTGCACAGAGAATTCTAAGTACTTGGTATAATCAGAGCAGTGTTCTCTATGTGAGTGGGACTACCCCAAGGTCCTAGGGGATGGTTTAAAAATTGGAAGGCTATATTTTTTGTTACAATGACTGATAGGCACTACTGACCTAGAAATGATGGAGGACTTAATGTTTTACAATCCTGCACAATGAGAAAGTTCCTCAAGTTCAAGTGCGGATGAGTTGGGAACATCTCTCCACGCAGTGTCAATGAAGTCTGTTTATAGCTACCTTGGCATAGAGCCTAATTCCTAACACAATATAATGCAAAATGCTTTGTACAGTTTTCACACATACTGGATTTTTCAGTAATGGAATTGTTGTGTGAATCAAGTTAAGTGTGTACCTTAAGCTATTTGGAACTCTGTCAAGAGTCATTCACCATTCTAGAAAATAACATCAATGATGCATTTCGGCCTCCTGCACCAATCACGATCGGCCGCTGTGACAGTCAAGATGGCTCTGTTTTTAAGCCCAAGTATCTCACAACTCCATAAAGTCACTTGTACCAGTGTGCCAAAACTATGTATATTATTACACAGGTTTTTTCCCTTTAATTATTCTTAGGACTTTTAAAGTTCAATAATAAGATGGATTATTTTATCTCTGAGTTGAAGTCCAGATAATAAATGTGTATGCGTGTCTTTATAATGAGGGTTTTAAGAGTGTGGACGGGGTATTGTACTTTCTCTTTCCACACAATCCAGGGTTTAAGCATGAACCTTCAGTTCTAAGGGTCTGACTGTGATTTACTACTTTTCGGAAAAATAAATGAGCAAAATCAAATTAGATCAAATTAGGAGATCACTTATTTTTCCCTGCATGAAACATTTTAATGTGACTTTGTATTTCTATGTCCCAGTAATATAATAGGTCTACCTAATCTCAAGACCCAATTGAATAAATTCGAGTTGTTTTTATCTTAACTTCTCTAATTGGCTCTTCAATATAAATCAGAGATGGCAACAATAACATCAACAAAGTAACATTTATTAGGCACCCACTCCATGCTAGGTAGTGTGGCAACTATTTGCCGTATTTGATTGTCTGGCCTCACAGTTGACCTATAAGGTTTTAAAAAAAAAACACTTTAATCATCACATTACTGATGAGCAAAGAGAAGTAAACAACAATTCCAGTTCTTCACAAATTTAAGTGATAGAGGGGAGCTCCAAGACCTGTGTGTCTGGGGTCTAGAGCTCATATTCCTACAACAACAAACTCGGCACATGTAAAATTCTTTTTCTCATCTTCTTTCTATAGTATCTCACATTTGGGGCAAGGAAGGTTTCAAAATGACAAACTTCAAACCTTTGATTGATATCTATGCCTATGTAGAGCTGTGGAGGGAAAGGGCTAAGAAAGACACCTTGATGAAAGACCACTTGGATGCTATTTTAGTTACTTTTCTATTGCTGTAATGGAACACCGTGACCATAAGAACTCATGGAAGAAAGACTTTGGAGTTTATGGCTCCAGAGAGGTGGGAGCTCGTTATGACCAGGAAGTGTAGCAACAAGGGGCATGCATGCTAGCTGGAGCAGGAAACTGCGGGCTCACATTCTTTACAATAAGCGTGAAGCAAGAAGAGGGGTGGGAAGGTTTTACCTCTGAAACCCCATCACCAGTGACACACTTCCTCCAGTAAGTCTGCACCTCCCAAACCGCCCCAAACAGCACCACCAACCAGGGACTAAGTACTTAAATATGGGATCCTATGGGGGACATACTCATGTAAGCTACCATAGTTACTATATGGCATCATGACGAAAAGCAAGATCATGGGCATCTTCATGAGATGTCATAGCAGCATACCAGCTAGGAGCATATTCATGCTGAGCTCATCCACAGAAATCTAGTGTTGCTGTAAGTCTGGATTAAATAGATGTTATTGGTCTAACTGACACCAAACAGAATTGGCTGAAAGAGGGCATGCGATAATGATACATTAAAGGGGAAATTGGTCCTCATCAGAGTATCCTTGAGGAGAAATTACTTTTCTCTTTTTGTTCATTGTATTAAAAATAAAAGAAGGCATTGAACTCTTCATTGTGTGAAGTGACAGAGTCCTTTATGGTACAGGCAAAGGGCCCATCCCATTGTCACTACAGTAAACGGTTATCTTTTCCCAGATAATTAGCATTCTTATTTCAAGTAAGCTATGAAACAGATTAGGACTTGAAATGGCTCAATGGTTAAGCAAATTTGCTGATCTTGTAGAGAAACTGACTTTGATTCCCAGTCCCACAGCTCATATCGATAACATAATCGTCCAGGGGGATCTGACGGCCTCTTCTGAACTCTGTGGGCACTGGACATGTATACATATATATGGTGCACATACATTCATGCAGACGAAATACTAATAAACATAAAATAAATAAATCTAAAAGCAATCCTCTTGTGCTTTATAGTATAGTAGCTATAGATAGACTCTTGAAACACTAAATTTCAGAAACAGAATCTGAGTCTGGTGGGAGGCCTGGACCAAGTTGGCTTTGTTGTTGTTTTTCCCTGTAGGCCTTATCCTGAAAAGTAAGGATAATGTTGTAGAGACAGAGGAACATTCTAGGCAGCTCTCCACGAACATGTTGCATCGAGGGGAGAGAAGTGGTCTGTCTTAGTCTATTTTTGCCTCTGCAACAGAATGGGACTGGACAATGAAGGAAGAACAGAGACGCACTTGGCTCGATGCGCTTGTTTGCTCCTGTTGCTGTACTGAAACACTGACCAAATGCAATTTGTGGAGGGAAGAATGTTTTTCACTTTGCAGGTTACAGTCCATCATTGAGGAAAACCAGAGCAGGAGCTTAAGCCAGGAATCTAGCGGCAGGAACTGAAAGGAAGAACATTGGAGGAATGTCACATATTGGCTTGGTCCAGGCTCACAGTAAACCACCATTCTTATACAATTCAGGACCACCTGCCTGGAGAATGGAACCACCGCAGTGGGCTGGGCCCTCATTTTGTTTAACAGGACCACGAAGTACAAGCATAATAACAGTGTCAATTTGTTTGTGACAAAGGGAAGTATGATGCTTCTTTAAGTGAAAAGGTAGACGTTTATCAATTTTATGTATTAATTTATCAGCATTTAAGTGGCTTCCACTTTTTTGACTGCGTTAATTAACACGGCTATCAACATGAGCAAGTACATATTCATCTGAACAGAATCCTCTCCTTTCTTGAGAGGATTTGCTAGGCCACACGGAAACCGTGGATCTAACTTTGAAAAAATAAAAATTTTTATTTCTAAAGAGGTTTACTAAATTGGGGGGGGCGCAATTGATTTTTTAGACTTTCTTTGTGTTTGTGTGTTGTATATCGTACTGTGTTATAAGGAGGTTTTCATACAAGAATATAGTTTACATCAAGCATGTTCTAACTCTGCCTCTCACTATAAAAGTATGTTTTAAAGGATTTAAATAGCATTATTTTTCTCTTCTAATTCATCTAAGCCTCTTTTCATTCTACCTCCTAACAGTCTCCTGAGCTTATTCTAGGTTTCTCGGAGCTCCTGAGGCAAGCTCTTCTGACACAGAGACCATGAGTAGGGGGCCTTCCCTGAGCCCGGCGGCTCCCGTGCTACCCTCAGAAGCTCACTGCGGTAGATGTCACTGATTCCCTCCCTACAGAAGCCAATGGTAACCCGAGCTTCTGGCTGGAATTTCTCTCAAGTTTATGGCCACTGATGGAGGAGAGGCTAGACAAGGAGAGAGAGAAAAGCTAACTTTGATGATTTTGTTTAAAAATTTTTCTTTCATAAGGCTCCAATTTTCATTTTGTTTTATATATCTTATTTATTTCATGTGTTCCTTATCTTTTAGAGACTACTTTGGACTGGTTCTCTAGCCCAGTCTTTGCCCTCTTTAGTCTTTGGGTGAGTTTTGTTTGAAGGGCCCATGCTCCATCACCTCTATAGAAGATAACCTTGTTATCTAGGTGGGCAGGCCTAGCCATGCATGCTTCACACCATGCCCTCCAGGGAATGGGCTATTTAAAAACTGGCTGTGCTGACTTTCCTAAGTCATCTCTCTTGTGCCTCACTTTCTCTCATCCACCCCTTAAAAGGCTTTTCCTCATAATGATCGCCCCTTCACTTCAGTCTCAAGACGAACAGAGGCTACGTGACATTCACTCATATCCCCTCTTCTGGTTATTTGGCCTAACAATTTTCCAAAGCTCCTAAATTTGACATTTTTCTTCCGCCTGGCTATTTTTGCTCAGAGTTATTATTTTATGTGCATATCCTATCTTCATGACCCATTGCCACCACCCCCCACCTCGCTTTGATGACATTAAATAACCTTAAATTAAATAATGGATTAAAATTAATTAAATTAAATAATGAATTCTGTCATTCCTGAGTTTCTGTCTCCCATTAAATATCATACTATGATGCCAGGGTAGAGACTTTCCCAGGATCATTTTCTCTAGGGAAACACTAGACGCAGACTTGGGGGAATATCTATAATTATACAAATTATGATCTTAGAATAAAATTAAAACTAAATAAAACCTTTAAACTATTTTATGCTATGGAAGTAATGATCAACAATAAATAAAAGTTTTCAACACAGTGGATTTTTTTTCTCCAAAAGTGCTCTTTTCTCTAATAAGATCGGTGAAGAAGTCTGAAGTTACAGAATGGTAGATTCTCTGATTACAAATGGTTTGGGTTTTTTGCTTTGTCTTTTGTGCCTGCCTAGTCTTATTATTGGCATCTACATTTTGGTTTCATGATAGGCTTGGAATTTACTCTCTGACACAGGTTATCTAATCCAGACTCTTTATTTAGGAGGATTTCCCATGGAAAGTGCTTCTTCCCAGTGAGAGAGCGTCTGCTAACACTTACACGCAGAAGGGTGAGTTTTTCTCCCTTAAAACTAATTCTAATGCACCAGTCTATAGAAAACCTGCCAATAATACAGCACATGACAGCTACTGGTTGTGCTTCAAGGGTTTAACAGCTTATAAAACAAAAACATTAAATATAAAACCTAATGAATTCACACTGATATAGTAATGATGTACAGGATATGGTGAGATGGTATGTTAAAATAATGTCATATTTGGGGCTGAGAGCTGAGGGTTCAAGCCTCAGCTTCAGACGACTTGGGTCAAAGTTCTTAGCTTCTTTGAGGAGTGGTTTCATTTAGCTGTAAACCTCAAGGGATGATGGCAGTATCACACAATTTTCTGGTTGAAATTTTTTATGAAATTGCTGTTATATTAGTCAATTCACATCCTGTCACATCAGTGATTTGCAAATTTTTCTTATTAATAGTGATCATTTCCTCAAATGTAGGAAAATGATGGATAGCTTTATATCCGTTTTTATAAGTTTTGTTATTTGTGCCCTTTATTTTGTTATCTGTGCCCTTTATGTGTGATATAGATAATAAAAAAAAACTTTCATTTGCTTTGGTAAATTAGCATAGGTCTTATCCCCATGGCCTATAATTTACACTTGGAACCTAAGAGGGACTGAAATAATTCATGCACTGATTAGTTGAAGCTGTCAACTTGACATGACCTTCTCACCAAGGAAGAGACCCTAAGGAGGCATTGTCTAGCTCAGGGTAGCCTTTAGGTGTGTCTATAGAGTATTGTTATAACTGACGTCAGAAGACCTGGCCCATCACACATAGCACCCTTCCCTAGGCAAGGGCGAAGGGAAAGCTAGCTGAGAGCAAGCAAGCAAGGATCCGTGAGTTGTCCCTCTCTCCTCTTGATTATGGAAGTGATGTTTTTAGCTCCTGCCTTGATTTCCCTAAAATAATGGATTGTAACTGGAACTGTAAGACAAATAAACCCTTTATTCCTCAAGTTGCTTTCTGTTGGGGAATTTTACCAAGGCAATAAAAATGAAATTAGAATAATGTATTTGCTGGATGCTGAAACTGTTTTTTTTTTCATTCAAAAAAAAATTTTTACATTTCTTCCCCTTCTCCCAGTCCCCTCCCGCTACCCCCCATCCCTCCTCCCTCCCCCTTCTTCCTTAAAAGAGGGCATGGTGCCCTGCTCTGTTGGAAGTCCAAGGCCCACCCTCCTCCATCCCGGCCTAGGAAGGTATGCATCCAAAAAGACTAGGTTCCCAAAAAGATAATTCATGCAGAAGAGATAGGTCCTGGTGTCATTGTTGATGGCTTCTCGGGGAGAGAAGCCGAATAGCAAGGTGAACCCAAAGAAAGCATATACAGATCCTCCTGGAAGTTGGAAGCAAACTGGATGCTGAAACTGTTATGGGATTCCAGAAAAATCTCAGTTGATGGGGGGGGGGGAGGATGAGAACTCTATGGAAAAGAAATAAAGACGAGCAGGAAAATGGACCAAAAGCTGAGAAGCAAGTTATTCCTGAGATGCGGCAGATAGAAGAGACCACTCTTCCTGGGATAGACCCTGGAGAAGCCCACTGTTCTCAGAGGGACTGATTAGGCTCTGCTTCCACAGGCGTGAATGCCCGGCTGCTCAGGTCCTCGCTGGCTGATAAGATATGGTTAGTATTAGTCTTTCTGCTGTCTCTTGCCTCCTGCTTTCTTTGTTCTGCCTCACACCTGCCCTGCCTCTGGCTTCACTTCTGACTGCACGCACATGGGAGTGTTCATACTCGGTGAAAGAACCCCAGGCAGTCTAGAGAAACAAGAGAACCCTTGAATTCAATGCATTTTAAAGACTCACAAGTTGGTATTGTAATAAGATAGTAGAGTTTACTTGTTGACCGATAGAATTTTATGTTACTTTGTTTTCAAATTTCTAGATACTTCTTCCAGCAGCTACTAATTCCTAGACTTCCTGATCTAGAAAAGGAAAAATGGAGTCTGACTCTTTGCCACCATGGTGTCGGGGCTAGTGTGTTTGGAAAAACATGGAATAGCCAGAGCCGTTTGCTTGCAAGTCGAGAGTTGACAAAGGGTTAGAAGAACATAAAATAAGAGGAAGTGCACAAAACATATCTTTTGGTATCGTGATCCTGTCGAGGAGAAATGTCTCCCAACAGGTTGTCTGTTCTGAGAGCAGAGATCCATGTTCTTCTCTCTCAGGTAGAGTTAGGCAAACCCACCACACGGATGGAAAAGCTCAGTCATCCTGGGGCCGAAGCGGTAGAAGAGAAGCATCTGAGTGTGGTGTTGCCCTCTGCAGCTATAATACGTTATCACATACTGAGTGACTATCACAAGCTTATTCTTGTAAACTCACAGAGGATTGTGTGGAGCTGCATGACTTCAGAGACGATCCCCGAGAGGATTTATGGCTGCGGAATTTCCACCTTTTGTTGGCTGTCCATATTTCTTGTAGTTCACTCTTCTTCTTTAAAGCTAAGAACAGGAAGACAAGTTTTTCTTACATTTGAATCACTCTGACAAAACACCGTTTTTTACATTTAGGTTCTTCTGATTACCTACTGCTAGTCATTAGGTCAGCCAGACAACAGCCTTCATTTTCTCTACTGCCTTAATCCCAGTTTGTCATGAAACATAGCACAGCAATAGATTCTGGGTGTAGGATATGGACATCCTTAGAAAGCCTTTATTCAGTCTGCATACCTGTGTGTGATGTCTGATACTTGACAGAATGCACAAACTATATAGGGAACAACCAAATATTTTGTTCTCACATAGTTGAGAAAGATAATAAAAAGGAAATAGGGTACTTAGAGGACCCAAAGAATGAGATGGTTCTGTTAAGATTAGAAGGATACAGGATATCTCAAGAGTGAGCAGGTGACTGAGAACAGAAAATTTGATACCATAGATGCTGAGGTGTATTTCCAAAGTCAACGGCCCAGAAAAATGCTGGTCTAGGACCAAACAGCCTCTTTGTTCCTGATCCCAGTGACCTTGTGATAACTAGTAGCTGACTCCTCCTCAGCCCCTTCATAAACTCAATAAGAAGAAGAAACAGGAACCCCGAAATCACCTGAGCTTCCCTGGCACTGACTCAGAATAATTCCCTTCTGTCAGCGCCTGGAGAAGTACAAGTTCTTGTAAACGAAAGTACCTGGCACTTTCGCTTTTATTTAGTATTTATATGGTAAATCACATTAATTTCTCGATACTTAAAAATATCAACATCAGCAGAAAGTCCCCTTGCTTTCCTGTCTAATCGCACTGTGTGTGTGAAACTCCAGCCGTGCTTGTGTTTCTCACTGTGTTCATTTATCAAAGATGGAGCTGAAGTGATAGCTGCCAGACGAGAAGCCTGCCTTCCAGGAAGTCAGCTCTGCCCTCCTTCCTTTCCAAAATGCATACATTTTTCCAAGGCCCATCCTTACATATTCTTATTTCTTCTATTCTGGAATACCCTAGGATGGTAGAAAACATTAGAAGAAACTTCCGAAAATCATTGCTTTTCCCAAGGCACAGGTGAAAGAACTTCTCCAAAGCCCTCGCCTCTAAAACACAAAAAACAAAACAAACAAAAAAAGCCACTGTGAACTGTTATCTTAAGGGAGATGATGATGATGGAGAGTCCTGTGGTTTCTTCTAGGATCTCTATATCTTAGTATGTTATCTCTAAATCTCTAATTCCTACAACACTTTAAATGAGCTTCATCATTCCCAATTTACATAGATCAAGGTCCTGTTTGCCAGGGTTCCCTTTCTAAAAGTGCCTTGCCCTAGCTCCCTCCATAGCAACGCCTTACACAAAGGTTCCTGGCAAGTAATTTTTTGGGGACCTGAGCCAGGGAGCAGGGTCAGGAACCCAAAAGGAAGAGGGAAAGGCTGCTCTTGGGTTCGGGAAGCTGGCTGCTTCTGAAGACATCAGCTGAATCCTGCCAGGCCCTTCTGAGCAGGCTGGGAGGTGTGCCACAGAGCTATGTGTCTCAACCAAAAAATATGAAGCATTTATTTCTGGTGTTTGGCCTTCAGTGAATCAGGATGGCCCCACCAGGGCTGACTCTCCTGAACGTCAGCTTGCCAGGTGCTGATGTGTTCCCATGGGAAGACCATGTCTAAGTCCTGGGGTGCTGGCTGAAAGGAAACTGAGACTATGAGGGGAATGATCCAGTTTTGCCTGCACCAATTCAGGTAAATGACAGTCAAAGCTTGTAATACAGGCAGGGCTGGAGCACCTTCAGTGACATACAGATGTGTAGCTACTCCGGCCCATGTGGTTATTCAATATTTATGATCACAAGTACTTGACTGTAAGGCTAGGACACCTCGCATAATTCAAAGGAGTTGTCAAGAAAATATTTGGCTTTGTGGAACTTCACCCTGGGCAGTGGCAAAGGCCTGATATTACTTCCCTCCACTGAATAAGAGCTGCAGCGTTTTATGCTTCTGTGTATTTGACAGTGTGGCTCCTTCTCCCATTAATCTCCAACACGGGATTGAAAATAAATAAAGCCAATATGCAACTCCAGGGCAGGGCCACCCAGGAGAAAAATAGCATGAACTGCGCATACGGTTTCAAGCATTTTAAGAACCACATTAGAAATGGGAAAGAAACTAGTGAAATTGAATTTCATACTCTACATTATTTAATTCACTCTTTGTAAAGCATTACCTGTCGTTAAAATATGATCCATAAAGAATGTTGAGATAGTGTGCACTCTTTGCTTGCTTTATCATTTGTCATCATGCCTGGTGTGCACGCCACACTTGTCAACAATTCCCACATCAGATCAGTCACACCTCCATCGCTCAGGGCGGCGGCCGAGCACGGCAAGGGTCACAGGTTGGACGGAATGACTCCACTGCATCTCTTAGGAAGGGTGTGCGTTTGTGAAAGGCAATACTGTTTCACTTTTCTTCAGGATGAGGCAGTGGAGGGAGGCTGTCTATACATCCTCCTGATGCTGTACTTCGGACTGAATGAACAAAATGTCAAATCCACAAGGTCCGTGGCCTGAAGTGATTAGAATAGTCATGCGAAGAGAGAGCCAAGCCGTGCATGAATCAAACACTGCAGGTTTGTTTCGTTTTACTTATCTTTACGTGGCAGGACAGGTCATTTTTAACTTAGAAAAAGGAAAGGGAGTTTTATGTATTTTTTGAATTATACCACATAGTGAGCAATCCACAATAGTAATTCTAAAATTGAATTACTGAAGGAGGCATCCAATTCCACCTGAATTATAATATGCCAATCTGTTTGCCTCTGCTCCTTTAAAATAACCTATCTTTTTAGTTTTATGGGTTTGTATTTCACACAGGCACACATGTAGCATAAAAATTCCATAAGATATTTGACAGACATAGGTATTAGCAGATGATGGTTAACCACAACATTTAGTGATGGATTTCCCAAGTTCAAGTCCCAAGACTTAGCGTTTACTGTGATTACTGTGAGCCAGTTGCTTGTCTATTTTGGGTCTAGTTTTTACTTCTCTGAAATAGGGATATCGACACTGGGTGACGGTAAGACATATTGGAATTTGGCTTAGCCTGCAGTTTATAATCACTGCCTAGTTAATGGCAGGTTTTGCTATTCACAGATGCAAAGACAACGGCAAAGCGGCTGTTGAGTGGAGCTACCCTCCAACATACCTCAGTCCACTAGTAAATAAAGAAATTTCTGTGTGGAACCACAAGTATTGTGCATACCACTAAATGATACCACATGCAGAAATATCCCAGTAAAGGGGGTATTTTCCATTCAGCCCTCTGAAAATTGTTCACAGAAACCCACAGGCTCAAAGCAACCTGGCTAGAAGGTGTTTCTGTCTTCCCTTTGGCCCTTTCATCTCTTAATCCCTACACTGTGCCCTGATTCCCCCAACAGCTGAAATTAGTGCTCTAATTTCCATATTATCTCTTTTATATTACAGATGAATAATGTGCAAGAATAAAGAAGGGGATCTGAGGGAAAATTACCAAAGATAAAAAAAATGGCATTAAGTTTCTTTATGAACAGGCTTTTACATCCTGCATGGACTTACAACCGTGGAAGGAGCATCTCTCCCCGCCCATTCAGCGCAGGGGCAAATCAAGCGTCCTTCCTCTGAGAGACAGCCTTAACCAACCACCTGCCATTACCTCCTCACTCTTTTCACTGCCTGCTGTAAATCAAGGGGTTTGCGTGCAACCATTTCTGCTCACAAATGTCCTAGCGTGCACAGTGGGATCAATAATAACAGGTAGACATATTGAATACTGCCTAAGGGGGTGGGTATTGTGCTACGAACTTCATATACATTAGTTAATTCATTCACGCTACTGAGATGCATTACCAATTTAGAAATTGAAGCACAAACACTTAGCAAATAGCCATAGATTATTATTATGTGCTTGAGTCAGGATGGCCACACCCAGTAACAGGGTCTGTCATCAAGGAGGGCTAACACTGGAGCAATCTGCCAACATATTCAGCAGATCTACCTTTTAAACATATTTCCAGTACAACTACTTTTCTCCATCTTCAGCAGTACCATCTTCCCTTGTTTAGAGAATTTAAATGGCTTCCAATGGGTGTCTACATCCATTTTTATTCCCTCCCCCTCTCTCACTTTTCCTTCTCCTACATCCGCTTTGCTGCCATTTTCTCTCTATTCTCATCAGAATGTACCTTATAGCTCCAGAAGGCACTTAGTGTCTTTCTCTGTTGCTGTGATAAATGCTGACCAAAAGCAGCTTGGGGAGGAAAGGATTTATTTGACTTACATCAGCAAGGAAAGACAAGACAGGAATCTAGAGGCAGAATCTGAAGCAGAGGCCATGGAGGAAAGCTACTTACTGGTTTTCTCCCCACGGCTATTCTCAGCTCTCTCTCTCTCTCTCTCTCTCTCTCTCTCTCTCTCTCTCTCTCTGTCTGTCTCTCTGTGTGTGTGTGTGTCTTTCTCTCTCTCTCTCTCTCTCTCTCTCTCTCTCTTTATTTTAGTTTTTCAAGATAAGGCTTCCTCTATATCTATCTGGCTGTCCTGGAACTAGCTCTGTAGACAGGCTGGCCTCAAACTCACAAAGATCTGCCTGCCTCTGCCTCCTAAGCACTGGGATTAAAGGTGTGAGTCCCCAATGCCAGACTCAGCTTGCTTTCTTATACAACACAAGACTACCTCCTCAGGAATGGCTCTGCCCACTGTGTTCTGGGCCCTCCCACATCAATCGCCAGTCAAGCAAATGTCCCACAGGCTTGCCCATGGGTCAATCTGATGGAGGCAATTCCTCTGCTGAGGTTCCCTTCCCAAGAAATTGATTTGTATCTCACTGACAAAACCTAACCCACACAGGTAGAGATCTTGACTCCCTGGATTCACTGTGCCTAGAACATAACCTGAGACATAATAGACAATTATTCAATAAAAATTGTATTGAATAAAGATATGAATAAATTAATTAATGACATGACAAAAATAGTCTCCTTTAAGCACACGTTTCCCTCGAGTCCTCTCATTAATGTCAGTGAGGTAGAATTAGACATAGGATGTAACAAGAACGTACAGAGAAACTGTCAGTGATTAGCTCCAGAAACGAGCATGGAAGCGGGTATAACCCATGTTGTTGACATGTTTCCAGGCTTCCTGTTGCATCTTACAGAACAACAGACATGGTGCTAGGTACTTTTTGAAGGATGGTTTTGCGTGTTCACACAAACAGCAATAAGAACGGAAGTACCACCTCTTTGTGTGTGCAGTCAGTATTTCTAAACAGTGGGATACGAAGGAATTATTAAGAAGAACCCATACATCTAGCTCTGTCCCTGCAGTCCTGGCTACTTGGCCAGCACTGTAGCCCATTCCTGCAGTCCCAGCTATCTGGACAGATGAGGAAAGAGAATCTGTTGAGTTCAGAGTTAATTCGTACCCAGCTTGATGGAACCCTGACTCAAAACCCAAATCAAAATAAGAGCATTGAAATAGCCTGTTAGATTTTAAGTAGTAGCAAGAGATAGATTTTCAAGAAAAATATGGACTGTCTTAAATACTGCAGAAAAGCACCAGTCTCTTGACAGAAAGGGAGGGGACGGTTCCTTTAAGGAGACACATAGCACTTCCATCCATTTTCCTTTGTTGAAGCAAGCCTCTCTGGTAGGCCACATGTCCTGGGAAGTAAACGTAGACCTTTCTAAAGCCAGTCCTCAAATATTTAGACAGATGTGGTAGTCTACCCAAATGGATATACGGAATGGAGGGGTGTGTGTGTGTGTGTGTGTGTGTGTGTGTGTGTGTGTGTGTGTGAGAGAGAGAGAGAGAGAGAGAGAGAGAGAGAGAGAGAGAGAGAGAGAGAAAGATTTTTTAGCAAATGAGTATCTAAGATGTGGGCTTTTAATTTTCTTTAGCCAGAAATGCCTGTAGCTGGAAATGGTAGAAATTTTGACTTTTGGTTACTTAAAAACAAAGATGTGTTTATTCCTCACAAAATAGCAAACATGAGGGTCAGCAGCCTAAAGCCGTACTTAGTCACTCATCCATGTTAGAGTCCAACTTTTTATCGTTTCCCTTGTTTTCCCCTAGTGTTTACAGCCCATTGTCATGGGATACTGCCACTGCAAGGGATGCAATTTCTTCATGGAAGTAAAGAAGGAAGTGTGGCAGCCCTCAGGTAGGCCAGGATGACCAAGGTCTCCCAGGAGTTCCCCATGAGACTGGCCCTCTCCCTTCAAGGGGCTTAGGAGAGTAGGGAATAAGGTCATTGTACTTGGAGTAGAACACTCTCTTGTGGACCTTTCTGCGGCTTGACATACAGAGATTTAAATGAGGTCTGTGTTACATCGGAAACCAGAAGCCAGGGACAGTAGAGCCACTAGGTGCCTGCCTCAGAAGCCAGGAGAGAGAGCAGCAACCCAGTGAGTGAGCCTGGTGGGCATTTTACTGCATCTAGGAAGATGCTGAAATTGTACCTCAGTGTGGAAAGTGGAGTTCTATCAAGGGTATTGTGGGGGAGGGTTGGATCTTAGGACATAGCATATGGTCAGACGTGGATAAAATGCTTTACATTTACTGACGGCGTGCTATAGGTCAGTGATTTTTCTCTAATCATCTCAACTAATTTTGTCACCGCTCTGATGTGAGCTCACTGCAATAATGCTCTGTTTTATGGAGAGGCTGATGCTAGCAGAGACTCAGTGATCTTTTCAAGGTCACATGGCCAATGAATGGTAGAGTTACAACTGAAGCTGACTTAGGCTTCGGTGTCCTAGACTCAGACTACCCCGAGTCCACACTCTCTGGTTTCTTCATTTGCTCTGCAGTTCTTGCTCCAGTCTCTCCTATAACGACCCCAAGTCAGCCCCTTGTGAGCACTGATATAAATCGAAGGGCCCTTTGGCGGAGAACTTTCGCGTGTCTGGACAGGATCTAGGAAGGGTCAGAAAGCAGGAATTTCCAAGGAAATGCTTCTTCCTGTCTCTGTCTGATCAGAAAAACGAGCCCCTGTTCCTCTCGTCAATTTGCATAGTCTAACAAAAACAGGCAAGACCCTCGAGAGCTGGGCTATAACTCACCCACTTCGAGAGAGGTGAACTTAATGAAGCAGCTTCCCAGAACCATCTCTCAAAAGCTGGCCCTCTTCTTAGAAAGTATTGCCCGAAATACTAATAAATACTGGAATTCCACATAATTTTTAGATTAGTTTTAAGAAGAATGCAAAAGGGGGCTTCAGAATCTAATAAACCTTATTACAAAGTAACTCTTTACTCACTTTAGAGTCTGGCCATTTTTCCTGACCTCCCACGTCATCAATAAGATGTGCAAGAATTCTTATACACAAATGTAATATCTTCATCAATTCCACAAATGGTACTGGACAAAATTTATAAAATTATAAATAAAAGAATATTCTGACCTTTACTTCCAAATTATAAACAATTCCCATGTTCCTCAACTTTATTTTAGTGTAGTGTGTGGATCAGTGTTTCTGTTTTAATATAGCACATTTACTCTGATAATTTCAAGCATGTGTACAATGTATTTTAATCATCTTCATTCCCTACTCCTCCCCTTACCTCCTCCCAGATCTTCTCCCACTCTCAATCCCCCCCCCTTCTTCTTTTAAAAATTTAGAGTCCAATACACCCATATTCTCATGAGTATGGAGCATCCACAAGAGCATAGTCAACCTACCAGGGCCACACCCTTAAAGAAAATTGGGGTGAATGCTTCCCAACTGGTCCTTGCTATGTGGATGAATGACTCATGCCATGATAGGCAGAGCATCCCTAGACACCTGGTGTTCTTACTCGCCAGCAGCATCCCCTAAGCATTAAAACAGCAACGACGACGACAACAACAACGAACAGCTATTAAATGTCCACACTCATTGCCAAGTATCCATCCCAGAGGTATTTTTCCCCTTCTGAGTTCCCTTACTGTCTGGAGAAGCACAGGTTAAAATAACACAGTTAGAAAAAAAATCAGCTTTCCATTTACAGGAGATCAATCAATTTTAATATCTATAAAGTGAACAAATAAAGCATCTATGCTGCTGTGTGGGTGAAATGAAATATAGGGAGGTGCATAAACCATTCCAGGTGAATCTGCTGGGTGGAAGCAAACACAGACCCATAGCCCCTTTGCTGACAAGTGCTTAGGCAGAGTTTTGATTGCTGCTCCTTGTGCACCATGACAATCTTGTTTTGAATCGTCCAAGTGGGCAGTAAACTTGAAACACTGTTCTCAGAAACCAAGACAGCTTGTCAGTAAAGCGCTTGCTATGTGATCCAGTTAGGTTTCCACTGCTGTGATAAAACACCATGATTGGAAGCAACCCCGAAAGAAAGGTTTGTTTCAGCTTTCAGTTAGAGTCTATCAAGAAGGGAAGTCAGGGCAGGAACTCCAGCAGGACCTGAATGTAGGAACTGAAGCAGAGGCCGTGGAGGAATGCTTGTTCTCAATGACTTTATACAACCCGGGACTACCTGCCCAGGAATGGCACCACCCACAGGGTGCTTGGCCCTTTATATCAATCATCAATCAAAAAAAATGCTCCCACAGGCTCACCCGCCAGCTAGCTGATAAAAGCATATTCTCAATTGAGGTCCCCTCTTCTCAGATGACTCTAATTTGTGTCATGTTGACATTGACAAAAGCAAAATAACCTTAAGTATCACACTATGTGAACATGAGGACCAGAGTTTGATCCTGGGAACCCACGTAAAAAGTCAGATATGATGGCATGCTCTTGTAATCCCGTTACTGAGAAGGTGTGGACAAAAGTATTCTTGGGGTTACTAGCCTCATCATCAGAGAGCCCTGGGTTCCAGAGAGAAGCACTGTCTCAAAAAATACAAGGTGGATAGCTCCTGAAGAATGACATTCAGTGTTGATCGCTGACCTCTACACACATGTGAACTACATGCATGTACCCATGCATGTGCACATACACACACACATTCACACCTTCATTCACACACACCCACAAACAAAATCAGTATAGATAAATGGCTGCTGTAGTTAAATACTAGAAAAAAGAACTCAAGAGAGATAGAAAAAAATCTGAGAGCAATAAAATTTTACAAATAATGGTTTTACAGAATCCCCCCCCCAAAGTTCCTCAATTTACAGACTAGTGGACTAGAAAAATGAATTCAGAGCTTATAAAGTGGAGTCTTGAACGAACAGAGGAGTAAGCCACATTGCAAAAGGAATCACAGTTTCAGACTCTGAATTTTAAGTGAATCTAACTATGCTCAAAGACATCTTTATTAATCAAAACGGGAACCATAACCAACAGCACATTTTTGCCAATGAGAAGGAAGTTTGTTTGTTTCTGTGGTATAAAATTTGTGTGTCAGGATTTGACAAACTCTTGGAAAGCATTTTGTGCATCCTGTTGGCAGTGAAAGCACTTTCTCTGCAAGAAGTTGGCGGAGTGCACGACGACAGGGAAGGAGGATGGCAAGAGGCCAGGTGAATGTGGTGGATTAGGCAGAACCTCACAGAACAACATGTTCAGCCTCTGAAGCACTGGTTTTGGGACATGCCACTGGGTGTTGCGGGATGGAACTGTGCCATTTCTATTGGTTAATGAACTGTAATGGCAACCCTTACCATTTCTGATGTGTCCCATCAAGTTGCCAAATACTCTTCTCAAGGATAATGTTTTCATAGGGATTCAGAAAGCTATACTGGATCAGATTAGCGGCACACCACTAAATAATGACCATGACCTTTTTGGGGACAAGTTTGGCTTTGGAGAGTGCACTGGGGTCTTTTTTCCCCCACCTAACCAATAATCTAGTCATAACTGATTATTGTAGATAATCTACTTTCAGTTGCATGTCACAAGCCAGTCAAGAAACAGTTCCATATAGTTGGATAGAATAAGAGACGATGGCGACAGTTTAAGGTAACATATTTAAACATTTGATCCAGTTCATAAGACACCCACTTATCAAGGTTTTTTGTTCTGTCAATTTACTCCAAATGTCAGAGAGCTGAATGGCTCACATTGAGTCCTTCAGCAGTTTCTCATGGAGATATAAGAAGACCTACTTTTCTGTGACGAGTATGAGAGACGGCTGCAATTGATAGAGGAGCGGATCAATGCCCAGACGGATTGGCGAGATGTCGTTTTTCTTTGTTAAATCTTACATTTTATTTTTTATTTTATTTGGGGAGGAGGCTACAAAGCTGGAGGGCAGAAGGACTTGGAAATGAGTGGGATAGAGGTGCATGACATAAAACTTCCAAAGAATCAATAAAAAATTATATTGTATTTTTTTAAAAAAAGAAGAGCAACTTTCATGGTTGTTTAGATAGTTACTGTTAGCCCTGACCAGCCTTCTGCTCCTCACCACTGAGGCTGTGTCTTCTTTGAGAATCTTCTTGAATCACCAGTGCACTACACATTCCTTAGCAGTTCTTGGACCAAATGTGTTGTTGATATTTCAAGTTGTCTTTTTTTTATTGATTTTTATTAAGTCTACATTTTTCTCTGCTCCCCTCCCTGTCTCTCCCCTCCCCTACAACCCTCTCCCAAGGTCCCCATGCTCCTAATTTACTCAGATCTTGTCTTTTTCTACTTCCCATGTAGAACAGATCCATGTGTGCCTCTCTTAGAGCCCTCATTGTTGTCTAGGTTCTCTGGGATTGTGATTTATAGGCTGATTTTCTTTGCTTAAAGACCACTTATGAGTGAGCACATATGATAATTGTCTTTCTGGGTTTGGGTTACCTCACTCAAAATGATGTTTTCTAGCTCCATCCATTTTCCTGAAAAATTCAAGATGTCATTTTTTTTTCTGCTGTGTAATACTCCATTGTGTAAATGTACCACATTTTCCTTATCCATTCTTTGGTTGAGGGGAATTTAAGTTGTTTCCAGGTTCTGGCTATGACAAACAATGTTGCTTTATGCATAGTTGAGCACATGTCCTTGTGGCACAGTTGAGCATCATTTGGATATATACCCAAAAGTGGTATTGCTGGGTCTTGAGGAAGGTTGTTTCCTAATTTTCTCAAGTCTAAATGGATCAAAGACCTCAACATAAAGCCAGCCACACTGAATCTTATAGAAGACAAAGTGGGAATTACACTTGAGCACATTGGCACAGGAAACCACTTCCTAAACATAACCCTAGTAGCACAGACACTGAGAGAAACAATTAATAAATGGGTCCTCCTGAAACTGAAAAACACAGTCAACAAGACAAAACAACAGCCTACAGAATGGGAAAAGATTTTCACCAACCCCACATCAGACAGATATACAAAGAACTCAAGAAAGTGGTCATCAAAAGAACAAATAATCCAATAAGAAAATGGAGTAAAGACCTAAACAGAGAACTCTCAACAGAGGAATCTAAAATGGCTGAAAGACACTTAAGGAAATGCTCAGCATCCTTAGTCATCAGAGAAATGCAAATCAAAACAATGCTGAGTTTACACCTGTAAGAATGGCCAAGATCAAAAACACTGATGTTAACTTATGCTAGAGAGGTTGTGGGGTAAAGGGAACACTCCTGGATTGCTTGTGGGAGTGCAAGCTGGCACAGCCCATTTGGATGTCAGTGTGGAGATTTCTTAGATCTCTCAAGTTGTCTTAATTGCTTTATAATTTATTTTGAATTTGGATAAGAAAGGAATCTGGGGCAAGCAAGCTGATTCAGTGGGTAAATGCACTTGCCCTGCATGCTGAAGCTCCTGAGCTCAGTCCACAGGACCTATAAAGCTGGAAGGAGAGAACTGACTCCACAAAGCTCTTTGATCTCCATATGCATGCCCACAAATACACTTCACACACACACATGCGCTCACGCATGCACGCACACCGCATGCGCAAATAATAATAAACACAATATACTTACAAATTTTAAAAGTCACTTGAGTTTTCTTTTTCTCTAATATAATTTCCATAACATAAAACAAACAGCACATAATGTCATTATCAAAAAAACATGAGGCAAGAAGTGTGCATTAAAATGATGTATGACCTAGCCACACTTATTAAGAATGTACTCCAATATCAAACAGCAAATTTCAACAATGCAAAAAAACACACTTACTTTTGTACTAGCCTATTGTTTTGTTTCTTGTAGCTAACAAGATTTGTTTTACCTCAGGGTTTCAGAAGTTTTAGCTCAGAGTCCTTATTCTAATGGCTTCTAGATTCCTGGTCAGACAGAATGGTACAGTAGTGAGAGCAGACACTGTGGCAATGGCTAGTCACCTCAACATAGGAAAGATGCAGAAAAAGAGGCCGAGATGTGTGTAGAACAAGATGTAGCCTCTAAGGAATCTACCTCTTAGAGATAGGCCTCACCTCCTAACATTTCCATAATCTTACAAAAAAGCGCTAATGGGTGCAGATCAAGCCTTTAATGTGTGAGCCTTTTTGAGACACTTATTTCGTATCCAAGTCGTAAGGATCTGCCTCTGACCTCTACAGGACTGGCTTCTACACCACAACACAAATGTGCATTCAGCTCCTCTCTAATAATCCTACCTGTCGTCCTACCCATTTCATCACTGGCCAGGTTCTAAGGTCAGAGTCTCCCTGAGACCTAAGGCTCTTTTAGAGTCTGCGAGTACTGCCGAAACAAGTTACACACATTTCCGAAATACAGCAGCAAACATTCCCATTCCAAGTGGGAGGATAGCAAAGTAAGGACAGAATCGACCCCAGCCTGCAACCCAGTGAATGTAAGAAACCCTGTAGCTTCTTGTCTAGGATGTAGGAGGTGTGTTGTACACCCCAAAGGGTTCAAGATTTCACACTCCAATGACTCTACCAAATGAAGCCTACATGCCCTCACCTTTGATTTGACTTTGCTGGCTATGTGCAAGGTTCCTTGGCAGATGTTCTGGTAAACTTAAACTCCTTGCCTTGTCTGTTTAATCTGTGGCTTTACCCTGGCAGCTTCATGCATCACCTTCCCAAAGAGCCATCTGCCTTCAGGTATGTTGCCACTTTGGCAACTCCCACTTCCCAGGCCTTCTTTTCTTTTCTTTTTTTTTTTTTTTTGACAGTATCGGTAGGGATAAAATGTGTAGCCCAGGCTGTCCTCGAACTCGTGATCCTCCTGCCTCTGCCTCCTTCAGCAAATCCTACCGGCCTGCGCCACCACTACCGGCCCCAGGCCTTCTTTAGAGGTGTGGGTGGGAACCTCCGATGACCCTGTAACTCTTGCATGCTACATGCCTCCAAAATCAGCATAGGATGGATGGCGGGAAGGTTTGTGCCAATTTGCATGGTAGGTCAGGTCCTCTTAGACCACACCTGCAGTGCCCTGGTCATCTGAGCGACTGAGAAATGAAACAAGTCAAAAGGAAATATTGGCCCAGGTGGCCTTGTGCAGCGTTCCCCAGAAACTCTACCTCCTGTAGGGGAAATCAATTGCACTCTCCCATGCCCTAGCCCCGCCACAAGTGTTGTCCGATTCCTGATGCTGCTCTGATGTCAGAGCTTGGCATCTTTTCTCCTTGCCCTAAGCGCTGTCAACCACACCATCCCTGCTCACAGCTTGACCCATACTCCTTTTCTCAGGAAACTGAAAACATTTCAGGTTTCTGTGTTCTGCTTTTCATCTCCTAGTTCCTAGTAAAACCAACCCCAGTAACTGTCATATCCCGAAGGCTAGAATGTCATATAATATACTGCTTGCATGTATACGATATTTTGCTTGGGTTTTAACACATAAAGCTTGACTGAAGGTCAGAGTACAGAGCTAAGCCACTAGAGGCCAGGCGGTGGTGGGTCACACCTTTAATCCCAGTACTTGGGAGTCCCATGCCTTTAATCCCAGCTCTAAGGAGGTGAAGACAGGAAGGAATATGGTTGGGCAGAGAAAGGGATATAAGGCAGGAGGAGACAAGAGCTCAGTGCAGTCTGGAGATGCTGTCTGCGGACAGGATCACCCTTTTGGTCTGAGGATTTGGTAGAGGTAAAAGGTCTCTCTAGTGGTTGGCTGCACTGTTTCTCAATTATTTGGCTTTCATCTCCTATTATCTGACTCTGGGTTTTTATTAAGAACAATTAGGATTTATGCTACCATATCTTGAAGGCTAGACTGTCACATTCTGAAATTTCTTGTCAGTTGAGTTGACCTCCTCAAAGCCTCAGGGTGTGGACAAAATGTAACCAGATTCTTTGTCTAGCATGGTCTATAGTCCAACTCCTGACATAATTCTCATTTCCATCTGAGACCCCATGAGTATAGTGCAGTGTCCAGTGGTACTCCAGGATTGGACCTGACTGGGGAGGCAAGAGAGTGAATAAAAGACAGACAGACAGACACATGGGTGTACAGAAAGCTGAGATTTGTCTGGGCTCTCTGCTGGAAAAACCCTAGCATCCCAGAAACTCAGTTTAGTATTTAGAACTGTGAGGTTAGTGCATACAGCTGAATGGGGAGGTGGAGTTAATATATAATATAGAACATATATATTAACGAGGAATTAGTATTTAATAATATATATGACATATATATTAACAAGGAGGCAGGGTTTGCCGTGCACAGCTGGATCAGTAGGCAGATTTGGCCAGTCTCAAGTAGGAGCAGTTTTGGGGGGAGCAGTCTTCAGGCTATAAATACCTGACAGAGGGAAAGCTATGGTGGACATTTTCTAGACAGACTATCAACACTCTTCCTCAGTCCCTCAGGAAGTCTGTACCATCAGTCAGAGCCTGACGGTATGGGGTCCTTGACTTGGCTGTGCCCAAAGCAAGAGCCGGCATATTCGCTCAGGGCTTTGCTTTTGTCTGCTCCCCACAGCACAGCCTGCTGTCAACATTCTTCTCATGGTTCTGTTCTTCTGAGCTCCCACCACAATCATCCACGGAAGTCTAACGGTGTCTGGCACCATCGCCAGCCTGATTCTTTAAACATCTTCAAAACTTCCCCTATAAACAGTTTTAAAGGCTTAAGGACCCACATGGCCGGATTTAGCCACGACAATGAACCCACTCTTCTGTTACTCATTTTCTTTGTTACCTGTTTTCTCATCACTGTGACAGATCCCTAAGAAAATAATGTGGAACTGAGGATTATTTCACTGACAGTTTCAGAGAATGCAGCACACAGTCCTTAGCCCATCAATCTAGGCCCATGGTCCAGCAGATTTTCGTGGCAGCAGTATGTGGCAGAGACTACTTACCTCATGGTGAGTAGCAAGGAAGGAAAGGGGGGAAGGGAGGGAGGAAGGGAGGAAAGGAGGGAGCAAAGGATGATACCCCCCAATAGCACTCTCTCAATGGCCACTCTGACACTTCTGCTAGCCTCAGTCTCCTGAGGTCTCCAGTAAGTCCCAGCTTGGGACCAAGTCTTCATAAATTTATTTAATTTTATGTGTATGAGCGTTTGCTTTTGCTTGCATGTTTGTATGTGTGCCACATGTGTGCCTGGTACCTGTGAAGGCCAGAGAAGGCACTGGATACCCTGGAGCTGGAATTACATATGGTTGGGGTGCTGGGAACTGAACCTGGGTCCTTTTCAAGAGCATCAAGAGCTCCTACCTGCTGAGCCACCTCTTCAGCCCCCAAGGGACCAAGATATTAACACACTAGTCTTTGTGAAGGTAACGCTTTGTATTCAAACCATAGCACCAGTAATTCAAAGAAGCAATTCAATTGCTTAAACTCCAGAAAACATCTATGGTTAACCCAGTTTATCTCTAGCATTGAACTGCCTATGGTTGCTGTAGCCTATAACATCGCTTACTGAGTTGCGATCACTGTGTAAAGTTAGACCACAGCTTTACATTACATTGTGATGTAAAGTGAAACCACAGCTCCTGAAACCAAAAGGCAGCTTTCATTTAGTATCCACATCTATAGACTCGGAGACACTCTTTGTCATTAGACCTAGCTAAAATTAATGTGCTGAAGCCTTTACAGAAGTTCACCTGCTTTCCCAAAGGAAAGTAAAGGGGGTGGGGGTTTTAAGCACACAACTGTCTTAAGTCCTTCATGCCCTCCTGTACCTAATTTAGTCTTTCTTGGGGCAGAACTGTCTTTGGATAACAATATTACACTGGCATGGGCTCATCACTGCAAGTGAGCAACATTTCTAAGCTGAACAGAGTAAACGACTTCTACTTATAAAAAATTCTATATTTAAATAGAAAGAAGTCATCCCCACAAATAACATTAACAAATAAAACACCAGTATGTAAGACTGCAAAATAAAATCAGAAGCTGATTGAGTTTCCAGCTTTTTGTTTTGATATGTCATGATCCAGGATGGGGTCCAGTCTACGAGAGCAAGTTTAGTTAAGTAGAGATCAGCTTAGCTAAATATGCTCCAAAGCGAACTCAAAAGTAAAATTGGAGTGATTTCAGGTTTCTTTACATATTAAGTGGTCAGTTCTGTATTAGAAAAGTATATCTGTAAATAAATCATTTAAACTGAGTTCATCCTAAAGACTGTACTGAATCCTTTCCAACTAGACCCATCACTTCCATATTTTAGTCTTCGATGTGGTTGTTAACTTAGTGCAGACACAGTTTTTAAAGAACACACTTTGGGTAATGCTAATTTATCTTTGGATTTTAGTTTTGTACAACAATCCTGATTTCAAGGGAAAATTAACTCCTCAAGTAGAAAAGCTTACTCTGTTTGATAGTCACTATTCTCTGCGAGCTCCAGATCCTCTGAGGGGAGCTTTATACACGCCAACAGCGCTCTGAACTTTCTGGCTTCTGATCAGGTTTAACGGGCAGAAGAGATGTTTTGGGTTGTGGGCCTGGAGTGACAATGTTAAGACGTAATGGGGACTGGAGAGGTGACTCAGTGAGTATGAACATTTGCAAGCATGAGGACCACAGTTCAGATCCCAGCATCCACGTAAGAAGCCAGACAGCTTGGATATACCTGTACCCCCAGAACCAAGCGGGTTATAGGCAAATCACTGGTGCTTGCTGGCTTCCCTTGCTGGCAAGGCAGAGAACCTGCCTCAAGGATAAGGTAGAAAATGAGGCCCTCCTCTGGTCTTCATGTGTGTACCTGCACACACACACACACACACACACACACACACACATACACACACAACTAAAATAAAATAAATTTTTAAAGAAGTAAGAGGTGGAACATTTGGAAAGAGGTTAGCTTTCTAATAGGAATGAGTGCTCCTCTCTGAGGAGTGCATTCCCTCTAGAATGTTCTACAAGAGCGAGTTGCTAGCCAGAAGCTAAGCTCCCCACGCGAAGCTCTCCTCCCTTGCCTTGTGTTCTCTTCCACTTGTGCCGTTACCATTTGGATACCATCTGTCATGCTACCCTCAACAAGCTGAGCAGAGCCAATGCCGTGCTCCTAAACCTTCATAACTGGGATCGAAAGAAACTTCTTTTCATTATGCAACACCCCAGCTCCAGAGATTTTGTTGTAGCTACATAAAATTGACTAAGAAATTACCAGAAGAGGAGTAAATGCAGAGGAAATGAACAGGTAGTATTTCTTCCCCTGGCTCCCACATTGCATAGTTCTAGCAGTTTTGCTTGGCAGCATCTGCTTGGCAGCCTTCCTGGAGCTAAAACTCTGCCTAGTAACTATTGAAATTCCAGGACCCATTTCATGTCCTCACAGTGGAGGTATGATTTTTCTACTATTACTAGCCCTGGAGCATTGCATGATCCCTTTAGGTTGCCCCAAACCCTGAAGTGAATGTTAAATCCTCACAATGAGTCGATGATAGCATGTCATTGATTTCTTGTTGTGAGGTAACAAGCACATTCAAGTCTTGAAACCACAGTAAAACCACTGCATACTATCGCCATCATGTCAACAATGGTTCCAAGAGCTAGCAGAGAGGTTCTTGCTTGGGATGACATCTTAGCATGTCCATTTATGCATCATGTGGTCTTAAAACAAGTTGTTAACTTCTCTACCTTTCAATGAATTACAGTAGTAACTACCTCTTGGTGTATTTTAAAGACTAAAACATTAAAATACCTTAGAAGGGAATCAAACACACTGTAAAGTTTCTAAATATTGATTGCTCTTCTAGAAATCTTTATGTAGACTGCAATGTTTTCCTTTTTAAAGATTATTTGTTCATTTGTTTATTTATTTAATGTGTGTATGTGTATGTGTGAGTGTGTGTATATATAACCTGTGCTTGCTTGTGCCTACAGGATAGAAGAGGGGATAAGATCCCCTGGAAGTGGAGCTACAGGGGAACTGCCCAGTGTGGATGCTGGGACCTGAACCTGGGTCCCTGGCAAAAGTAATAGGCTCTATTAACTGCTGAGTCATCTCTCTAGCTCCAACATGTCATAGTCTAAGCATGTGCTTTTTTTTTTTTACAGGAAATTTATCTTAAGTGGGTAATGGGAACCATTTTGATGTTTCCATTCATCAGCATATGTTATTGAAGAAAAGCATATTAGAATAACTTCCTCTGAACCTTGGGTACCATTTTTAAAGTCATTGTTCAAAATCCATCTACAATGATAAGTTAAATTATAACTGGTCAAAACAAATTCATTGATGATTAAATTGGTGTCAGAGTTAATTCACGTTATTTTAGAAAGTTTAATTCAGGGAGTATTACACGGGAGGAACTTATTACCAGAATGTGGAGACTCCTATAGAACTGAGTTTAGAAGGAAGTATGTAAAAGGACCTTGGCTTCAGTCAACAGACACAGACATCCTGCTTCTCATCTTCAGCATCCCATTGATACTGCCAGTTAGTCCTAGGAGGAGCAAGGAACTCAGCTGCCCCAGTCTATAAACTACGACTTCCTAGGGATCAGAACATGGTGCAGGAGTGGGAGGGACAGAGCTGTTGTAGAGAAGGGACAAGTGAGAAATGCCACCATGAAACACACAGAACAAAATGAATACAATCCTGAAATCTGCGTTTTTCCTATGTGCTCATTTCTGTTTCTTTCTGAAGTTCACCATCAGCTTTGGCTGTGATCCTATAGGATTTTATGGCACTATATTTCACATTATAATTGTGAAAATATGGAAAATGTTTCTGTCCAGTATACAACTAATACTAATAAACATTAACCCTACCGAAACCATAGTAGGTATATAAAATACTTTGCCATGGATTCTGCTCCTGGAGATGCTGCTGCTAACAATGACAGTGGACACTTCAATCATATTTACCTGTGCCAGGGGCTTTACACATGCAATCTCTATAAACTTTCTCATTCTTCCCAGAAGGAAGGGAGCAATAGTCTATTTTATATGTACGCCTAAAAAGAGGAAGTGAACCGCTAGGAAACACCAAACAACTTGACAAAGCTCAAACAGCCAAAGTAACAGTCTCCCAGAAGAACTGCATGGCCATTCAACTCGGCAACTCGAAAACTAGCTTCAATTCACAGCACTTAGAAAGAAGGGAAGACCATTGTTAGAGGAACAGACCAGAGGAAAAGAAAAGAAAAGCAAACATAAATTGTAGTAATGGTCATGAAAGTCTCCCATAAATATAAATGCTATTGTTTGTATATATATATATATATATGGTGTGTGCGCGCGTGCGTGCACTATTGCGGTAATTTTAGCTTTAGAAAATGTTACAGGGTTGCTATTTTCATGTATCTGTCACTCGGTTTTCTCTATATAAGAATCTTGCACGACTATACTGTATCATTATTAAACCTAGATTTCAGTTAGATGTCATTTTTTTCATTAATAGCATGTCAAGGGTTTCAACAAAAATAAGTAATATAGTAGAAAAATGGAAATGATCAAAAAACTGTATAATAACAAGAAATATACACACAAACATACGCATATAGATGATTTACACACACACACATGCCTCTACAAACAGAGCTCTTGGCACAGAATTAATAAAACTCTTAAACTTTTCTGCATGACATCATATTTAGGAAAGTTTCTGCCCTATATCTTGAGACAGAGTTTCTAACACCCTTATAGAGGGAGCTGCCAGGAAAGGTTTTTTTTTTTTTTCCGATAATTTGGTCTTGATTCCCCTACTCCCCAGGGCAGAGTTCCTAAGGTCTTTGCAATTTCTTGCATGTCAGGAGCCTCTGGCACAGATCTCAATTTCTTCAAATTTCCCCCATGATATGATCATCTTTTGTCCTAATGCAGTGACCCTGAGTGGGCTACAGAGTGGGCTTTAATCACCAAAAGGAACAAGTCATGGTGTTAAGCTTGGAGTTTGATGCTTCCTGTTACCCTTTCACTAGAGAAAGCTGTCCGATGGAAACAGACTTACATTTGGTCATGCTGATGTGATGAATCCCCATAAGAATCCTTAACCACTGCATAGCATTCAAAGCTTCCAGGTTGTTGGTCAAATCCACACACTGGGAGGATTGGGTACCCCAACTTCATGGAATCAGAATTTCCCGAACTCAAGAAGTTTCTAGAACTCGGCCCATGTAGGTTTTCATCAGATTATTTATTGATCTGTGTTCTTTACCATATATATTATGGTAGTTAAAAAGTGTAAGTAAAATATTTTCTTGAACGGAGGGTCTTGGACCTTCCCCAAAGGTCCCTCTCTGAGAAGTGGATGGGGGATGGGGTGAGGGGAGGGTGGAGGAAATGGGAGGAAGGGAGAGAGTGGGAACTGGGTTTGGTATGTAAAGTTTAAAAAAGATAATTTGTTTTCTTTTTTTAAAAAATTAAAATAAGAAAATAAAAAAGTGGAAAAAGGAAAAAATAAAATTGGTAGAAAAATGGGGGAAAAATTCTTGAATTCTGTGAGATACTAGCAAATTAATCAAACCAGAGGGGAAAATTGTGGAAAGGTGATTTGTAGGAAGTTGGTCAGAAACACGGGTTCCAGCCTGGTAAGGTACAGCCTCAGAACACGGGTCTCAGACCACAGATGACTGTAAGTATCTCCTGGTTGGATAGCATCAGAAATGAATGGATTAAGGAGGACCCAGCAAATATCTACTAAGAATTGCTTGCTTGGTGGAAAACCAGTTCTTGTACTTCCAGTGTCAAAATTGCCTTGCATTCTGTGTCTAATAAGCACAAGTAAATAATCAATAATCGAAAGAATACAAACAGAGATGGTTTTAAACACATAAGATACCTCTTTTGAACACTGGAAGTTTAAACCTCCTTTTGCTTATGTGTATCTGTCTGTGTATGGCACTCTGTGACTTTGGGCATGCCTCCTCCCAGCCCTCCCTCTCTATTCCTACAGCGCAAACAATAGCCCAAGGAAAAGTAAATCGCTTACCCTGGACCTTGAATAACCTCATGGAACCCAATGGAGCCCAAATGGGAATTTGAACCATTCTTATAAAACCTGTTGCAAGAAGCAAATTGCTTTTCCCCACTTATTGACCATGTCTTTAAAATGTGTAAGTATAAATAAAATGGGGCTTTGGGGAAGTTATAAGAAGAATATCTAACAAAAGTCTACAGTAAATGTCGACTTAACATCTTCAAGTGGGGCTGGGGAATGGCTCATTTGGTAAAGGACTTGCCTTGCAAGCGCAAGGACTTGTACTGGGACTCTAGAACCCATGTGAAGATGTCACATGCTATGGTGTACACTTACAATCTTGCTGCTGGGACAAAGAAACCAAAAAGACACTGGAACTTGCTGGATAGACAATCTATACTAATTGGTGATCTCCAGACCAATGTGAGATCATGTCTCAAAGGAGGTAGGTGGCATTCCTGAGGATCACATCTGAGGTTGTTTTCTGACATCCACATCCATGTGAGTGTGCAGTCCCCAAGCGTGCGCACGCACGTGTACACACACACAACACACACACACAGACAGACACACAGAGAGAGTCTGATCCTAATCAGACTATGTAAAAAAGTTTCAAAGTAACATGAAAAAGACAGCCTGACAGAAAAATCTGAGATAATTATGAATAATTAAGTCATAAGAAAGTAAAAATGTAAATTTATTAACAGATACAAAAAAAATAGAAAAAGAGATATAATATTACTAACCTACCACTAGAACTTTTACAATGTCAACTTCTTGTCCTGGTAACTTCAGATTTAAAAAAGAAATAAACAAACAAATTAAAGACCAAGGTCTTTACTGAAAAAACATTCAAGTTCTCTTTGCTCCCTGTCTAGTGCTATGTGGTTCTCATATTTACCTTGGGACAATTACTTTTCTATATGTCCATCCCATACTATGTTTTTATTGTGTTTATATATAAACATTGTTGTGCTGTTTTAAAAGTAAGCTTAGTTGATTTTTTTTTTCAAAAGATAAAGATAGACGATTAAGAAAGTGTCCTTCATTCCAAGATAGCCTATCTTCAAACCCATGCTTTTCACATCATGAGTGATTACGTGTCACTTCCTAAACCACAAAGGTTGCCAGTGACTTTCAGACCCAGACTGTTATCTCAGCGCCCAAAACTCTGGGGCTTTCCTAGCTGGCATGGTGGAACATGAGGCAGAACAGAACATAGGTGAACCCGGGCCTCTGGCAGCTTGAAGTGCTGCCCTTGTGAAAAACCCTTCAATAAAAAAATACAGCCTTTCAGATCTGTAAAACTATGCATAACCCTGCAACTAATCAAAAGCAGGACATAAATTCAGATGGGAAGATCAAGAGTTTGGATTCAATCGATGGTGGTCAGAGGCAGAGCAGCTGTCCAGGAGGCGCCAGCCCTGCTGGGTGCTGATTGGGGGTCACTGGAGTTTGGTGGATTTACAGACATATGAGATGAGCAACATTTTCTTCCTGAAATTAATGATTTCTGACTCTCGAAGACTTCCCTCCACTCCCTCCCTTTACAACAAGAGCAAATAGAAACATGTTTTCCCAATTCCTGTCTTCCCAGATTTTCTCCTCTTTCCTACAAGGTGGCAGCCAGCACGTCATCTTCATCCAGTGGTAATGACCAGAGCGGAGTGAGTGACAGCATGTAACCCGCCCATTTCTACCCCTTCTGGGTAGTGGAAGAGTGACCATTGGTGTAGGTGTGGACACCAATAACAACTGTAGAAAACACTACCCAGCAGACCTTAGTGCAGGCCCGGCAGACGGAGGCTTGACTGAGAGAGAGCGGCACATAGATGAGCATGGCTTACAGAGAGGTTAAAGAAGTCGAAATAAAAAAAAAAGAGAGAGAGAAAGAAAAACAGACAAAGGTCCTGGGAGCACAGTAAAGTGCTTCAGCTTTCATAACCCACCACAACTGTGTCAGCTTAGCTGGGTCAATTAGCTGCCCACCCTGCCTTCCTCTGTTGTTAATAATGGGCAATATCCTCTCCCCTGAACAAATGAAAATGAGGGATCCGTGGTCCTAGTAAGCTATCATTAAAAGCACATGAATTCCTAAAAGCCTCTGAAATAAATTAGTCTTCACATTGCCATCTGCAACCATTTCACCTTAGCCAGTGATCCCATTAGCCCCTGTGCACTCCAGATAGGAGTGGGCTTGGATATTACTTAAGGAGAGATCTCCAAGGGCAATCAAGTGGTTGCAGAGATCGAAATGAGAAATTCCAAAGGTGGCATCGTTACTCTCACATCACTCCAGAGCCTGAACCCCTGTGCTCTGAGCCAGCTCTCAAAAGTAGACGCACTCTACAGCATAACCATCAAGGCTTCAGGATGCCTGGCAAAGGGAGCCAGCACAGTTTGAGGCCAGCGTGAACAACTTCAGCTCTCTATAGATCTCTGCTTCCCAGTGAACCTCGATCGGCTGGATCTCTCAGCCACACCATTTCAGATGTCATTGTTTCCTCTGGGGTATTGGCTGGATGGTGTCCTCTCCAAGTTCATGTCCTTCCAGAACCCTCAGAATGTGCTCTTATTTGGTAATAGAGTCATCACCAGAGTAGGGTGGGTCTTTAATCCAATAAGACTAAGAAGAATAAAGACACAGGGACGGAGAAGTACAAGGACATGTTGTGTTAGTACAGAGGTAGTGAGAAAGCAATTCTAGACTCTGCTGAAGCATGCCAAGGATTGCTGCCACACTGTACACTCAGAAGCAGACAGAACCTAGCCTCTGTGAGCTCCTGAAAAGGAGACAACACATTCACATCTTCATTGAGATTTCTGGCCCCCTGAAGTGAACTTATTCAAAGTTATTCAGTTATAGCACGTGCTGCCTTTTCTTACCCCAGTCTGAGAGGAAACACACAAACACATGCACACACGCACGCACACACACACACACACACACCATTTGGATATGGAAATTAGTATATTTGGCTTCTGTGTTGCCACATTGTTGAACCTCATAGTTTTTCTGATCCCTGGTCAGCCTGGGCCTTAAAAGATGGAAGGTCTTCTGACTTACGCTAAGGATCTTTTACTCACACTGGCCTCCTCTGGGTGGTCTCATTCATACTCATTACTTTCTTTATACCTTATCACTGGCAACTTCCACACTTACGTTACTGCTGGGATCTGTGGCTATAATAACCACATTTGAGATCTCTCCTTCAGTCAGGTTCCATCGGCCAGACCCAAGGTGAGGTCTGTTGAGTAGCATTTTCTACAATCTTTATTGCATTATTTTTCTGTACTGCATTGTTTTTTTCCCATCAGAAGCCTGATACCTTCCATACTTATACTAATGGGATGGTGGCTCTTCACCACCTACAAAGGGTAGAGTATTGCCAAGGATGGAGCTTCTTATTTGACTTTATCTCTTTACTTACTCAAAGCACTTGAAATGCATGCATACTAAATCACTTATTGCCTTTCTCCCAATCTCGCATTTTTCTAGGGTTCATACACGCCTCCCTGCCCCTTATGCATGTGTGTTCCGTTGCCATCACAAAATACCTGAGGTTGGATATGTTGTTTTGAAAATTACAGGTTTATTTGACTTGGAATTTTGGAGACTGAAAGTCCCAAAGGCACAGAGATGGCTCTAATGTGTCCCCACCTCTCCCGACAACTGCAGTATTTTGCAGCAGATGTCATCCTGGAGGAAGTCAGTGAGTAAAAGAGAGATTTCACTGGGAAGCAGGGGACCAGAGATGATCAGGTATAATGTCCCCAAGATCTCAACTAGTCAAGGTCCCACTCAAAATTAGCACTGTCACACAGGAGATCAAACTTTCAACACGTGAGCCTTTGGGGACACACAAATTGTATCCATTTGAACCATAGTAGTGTAAGTGTGAGCTCTCTCTATTACCATATAAAGAAAGTATTTTCTTCAAAGATGGTGATAAGCAATTTAGGTTTTATGAACCAGTGATTGTTGCAACTTCTCAAGTCTGCATTTGTAGTATAAAAGAAGTTCCGTAAAATGCACAAATCAGCAAGCATGCATGTGCCCCACATGCTGAAGTTTGCTGATGTATGCTTCAAAGGAATGCCCCCTCATCAGAGGCATTGCCTCTTACACCAACCAGAAACCTGCACTTGGCCATTCTTCCCACAGCTCTGTGATTTCCCCAGTCCTGCAAATTTTACTTTCTAAATAACTCTGACCCATCTCATCCTCCACAATTCCTTAACCATTCTCTACCTGGATCTGACTTGTCTCATGGTATCTACAGTGGCCTGGTTCTCTACCCCCACAGCAGAGAAGCCTTCTCAACAGGAAAAGAAGCCATGCCTCTTACTGTGGCATCCCATTGTTCCTACCCCCTTACAAATCCAGTCATCTGGACTTCCACATCCCTCTCACCCCATTGCCATCATAGTTTTCTTCCTTGTCACCTGTGCAGGCCCCCATTTTGAATCTTTCAGTCTCTGTTACTCACCTCTTAGCATACCTTGTCTTTGGACATTTGCTTCCTACCTCCTAGCAACTTCTAGTTCCTCTTTTCACTACTGAATATTGATTCATCTTTCAGACCCAGTTCAGGCACTCTTCCTTAGAGAAAGCTCCCAAGACCTCTTCGCTAGACCACGCCCCTCAGTATACAGTCTTCACTAGACCACGCCCCTCAGTAGACAGTCTTCACTAGACTACGCCCCTCAGTAGACAGTCTTCACTAGACCACGCCCCTCAGTAGACAGTCTTCACTAGACCACGCCCCTCAGTAGACAGTCTTCACTAGACCATGCCCCTCAGTAGACAGTCTTCTCTTCGTGCATGCTCCTTGCATTCAGGCCAGAAGTCATGATAATTTAGCTGGAGGCTCTTCCGGACAGACTGGAAGCTTCCTGAGAGCAGGGCCATTATTTCCTGCGCACTTCACTGATCACTAAGCAGAGAAGGAGCTCAATGACGGGCTGATGAAGGGTGGACAGGAATCTTGAGTTGATGGGGCGTCGCCTCCTCTCACCCCTCTGTAACTGGTTCTTCCACGCATCTCTAGTTCGTGTATTGGAATTTCACAAGGACTTTTTATTTTTAAGACAGTTTAAGATGCTTGTTGCATGAGCCATTAACTTCTTTACCTCAACAGGGTTTTCGTGGACAAAGCCAAAGTGGAGTCATCAGGCACCTGTGTAGGGATGACATTCCTGAATGCAGCAGCTGAACCTGCTATTTAAAAAAAACTCTTGCATTTTGTTCAGATGGTGATGATATAACATTTTAATTTGTGGTATTTTTTTATCCCACTTTTTTTTGTAAGACATGGCAGCTTGGGCTGGGGATTTGACTAAGTCAGCAAAGTGTTTGTTGTACAAACATGAAGACCTACAAAGGAAGGACAGACTGTCACAGTGGTTCAGTCCTTATAATCCCAAGGCTACAGAGACAGACTCCTGGACTAGCCAGCCAGTCCAACCTCTTTGAGAACTCCAGGCCAATGAGAGATCTCCCATCCAGAAAAATGTGGTAGATAGCCCTTAAGGAACTACACAGGAGGTTGACATCAGGCCTCTATACACACACACACACACACACACACATACACACACACACACACACATGCACGCACACATGCATGCATGCAAGCCTTCATGAATATATTTACACACGTGAGCACACACATACAATCACAAATCTGAAAGTTGTCATGCTATTTCATTTGTCATGATTTAGAAGGTGTCCCAGAGGTTTTATTCCGTCATTGAGGTCCAGGTCTTACTGAACACTAAATAGCTTTAGACAGTTAAAACAGTACAGCATTATTGAGAAAAGCACTCACAGTCGCTGGACATTCTAGTTATCATCTCTCCATGATGAGCTAATTTGTCCACTGTGCTTGCTTCAATGCTGATTTTCAATGTAATGATGAAATTGAATGCCTAGCCTCATTAGATCTTGGAATCACATCAAAATAATGTGTGTTGAGCCTGACAGAGTGGCAAATTTTGAGTTCATTTCTTCTATGTTAAATGCTATACATATGGTGTTTTTAAGAAAGACTGTTATATATATTTGGAAGGTTGTATAGTGTCCAAGAAAGAGCTTTGAATAGGACATGGGAGAGTCACCCCTGCCTCTGCCATTAACTAGACCATTGGCCCTGTTACCCTTCTGTTGGCCAGTGGTTACCCTTCTACATCTGTTCTTCACCCAATATAATAAGGACAGTTGCTCCTTGCAACCTGGAAGGAGTCTTATGAAACTTCAGAAAGATAATGTGTGGGAAAGACCTGAAATAGCACTTGGAAAGTTTCAGGCAAAGGCAAGGAGTAATTATTGCTGTCATCGTTTAAAGGGATCTGTCTTAGCCTGTTTGTGCTGCTGTAACAAACTGTCTTTAATTGGGTGGTTTATAAACAAGAATGAATTTCTCACAATTCTGGAAGCTGAGCAATCTAGGGTCAAAGTGGTGTGTGTGTGTGTGTGTGTGTTTGAACAGTCATGATTATGGGAGAAGTGGTCATAGGTCAGACAGAGGAGCCAGGGAGACACTTGAGGAATTGGAGGGGAAAGGGAAAAGTAAGAACAATGTAAATACAGTACTCATGCTTAATATTTTTAAAAAACGTTTTAAAATGTAAGATAAAGTGTCAACTTCGCAGAAGAAGCAGAAATGATTTTTGTATCTTTTCTACAATGTCATACTTAGCTTCAACTCTTAACCTGACACAAATCTGCAGTCACCTGGGAAGAAGGAACCTCAGCTGAAGAACTGCCTCCATCATACTGGCCTGTGGTCATAGTTGGGGACCTTTTTTGATTAATAATTGATGTGGGAGGGCCCAGCCCACAGTGGGTAACACCATTCCCAGGCAGGTGGGCCTGGGCTACATCAAAAAGCTAGTTGAGCATTAGTCTGAAGCAAAGCGGTTATCAGTGTTCCTTACTTCAGGATCTGCCTTTAGTTCCTGCCATTGGCTTCTCCAGATGATGAAACTGCAAGCTCGGCAAGGCGGTGGTGGCACACACCTTTAATCCCAGCACTCGGGAAGCAGAGGCAGGCGCATCTCTTTGAGTTCGAGGCCAGCCTGGTCTACAAGAGCAAGTTCCAGGACAGGTTCCAAAGCTACAGAGAAACTCTGTCTCAAAAAACCAAAAAGAAAAAAAAAGAAAGAAGAAAAGAAAAAGAAAGAAAAAAGGAAACTGCAAGCTCAAACAAATTCTTTCTTCCCAGAGTTGCTTTGGTCATAGCATTTATCACAGCAACAGAAAAACAAGGCAGAACATACATGGAACACGGATGAATTATATATAGAGAAAACTACTTTTAAAGCATACAATTTATTGACTTACAAAGACATATTTTTTCATATAATTACTTGAAAATAAAATTGAAAACATGGCTTCTTATCCTTTTCGTGTCTTTGATAGGTGGGAGGAGACTGCTTATTCAAGATATAGTAACATATTTTCTTTGTAGAGCAGGGTATTAAATCCTGCTCTACAATTTCTGACACAATGGGTCACTTACAAAGTGCCACATTTGTCAGAGCAAAGGAGAGAAAAGGGTTGGGCTCATATTTTAAGGAGATTTGAGTTTTGCTTTAATAAAAAATTCTATGAACTATTAAAAAACCTGTAATTGTTTCTTCAGAGTGGGTTTATAACATGACGTATGTGGAACAGGAGAAGAAGCTCACAAAGTCAAATGTTGATTCCTTGGAGTCTATGTATCGGCTAAGAGTGAGTAGGCATGTCCAAAATCAATTTTCCCCTTCATTGATAAAATTACATTTAAATGTCTTTTTTGTTTCCTGTGTTTAAAATTCTAAATAATAGACAGAAGAAGGCAAATATCTATAACAACTACCTCCTGCCCCAAAACTTGAAATAATGTGTTCAGGTCATAATATGCCACAGCCTGTATCCTCTCTTGAAGCAGAGATGGAAGGGCACATTGTCATACCTGCAGACAAAGCATAGAAGAGTTTTAATATTGCAAAGCTTGTTTGAGACAATCTAGTGTGGAGTAAAGGAATAGGTTTCCATCTGAGATGTCACTTACAATGTATTGATTGAGTTGCCTGAATGGCTGAACTGAAGATACTAAAAAGGCATGTCCGTGCTCAACAGAGTGCTGTGTTGTAGTAGATTGCTGGAGTCTGGGCTGGCCGTGGAAAAGGAACATGATGACATGCAAGGCAAGAATTTGCTGTTCCAGCTGTCTTCCAGCTCATAGATCTACAAGAGAGCTGCAAGATGCAGATAGTTGAAACTGATTCAGGAGTCTGAAGAATTTCAGCTGTGCCACTGTTCTTCAGTGCCCCACACCCATCAATGCCTGCCCGTTCACCACCAGGTTCGCCAAACTCATAAAGGACCTTCACTCCCTGTCATTATCTTGTGCCTCGTTTGAATTTGTATTTCATGTACGCCCGACCCACTGAGGCTCTGTTAACTATAGGCGCTCTTCAGTTATAATCTGTTTGAGACCCTGTCTCCTGTAACCTAGTTTTTATCTTTCAAGTACTCATGTGGGAAAAGGTGGCTCCTGATGGATTTGGGGAAAGGAATTGTTTTGAATAGAAAATTTGATTAAATTGTCTCAATTTGATTGCCGACTTTCAGTCAAGTTTCCCACTTGTTTGTTTTAACTTTGGCTGCCAATCAAAAAAGATTTTATCTTCTTAGGTCACAAGCCCAATACTTGGTCCTTTATATCATTTATGTGTTCTTTATGTTCCTTCCAATCTCCTTTTTCAGATCCTAACCATTAATATTTGCTATGTCTTTGTTTTTCAGTGAAGAAAAACTTCTTCAAAGATGAATAAAAACTCAGCTACGGAAAGGCCATCACAATGCGGGAATTTTGATCGCACTGTGACACTCCTAGACTGTGAATGAAGGGCCTTAAGTCAGGGGACAGAGCTAGGGTTTAACTGACCAGAATTGCTCAGAAAGAAGCCAGCCATGTGGACAGAGCAAATGAACAGGAAGGGAAGTGCAGTGCAGGGACCAGAGGCGGGTCTGAGTTTGGTGCTCCCTTTCGGTTTTTGGAAGAGACAGGCGTCTCTGGGAAAAAAAGCAAGGTCAGCTGGTTGCTTCTCAGCTTCTCCGATCAAGCAGATTCTCATCCCCACATCTGACTTCCGGGTCTTTGTTGGTAAGTAGAATGATTTAGTTTAAACCCTGGTGAGGCAGAGCCAGTGCGGAAGGACCAGGACCAGAAGGCCCTCCAGGGCACCCGCAGTGGCTGGCAGGGCTCTGACTTCAGGACCATGGGGCCACTAAGCCCACAGAAAAACATCAAAATCAGTAAGATTTCTACATGGGTGCTGAAATTCTTAAAGGTGATAATAGAATCCATATTTAAGGAGGAAAAGTGGAAACCATGTCTCAAAATATTTGTCCAAGTTTTGCAGCTTAAATAATCACAGTCCTTGTTATTATCCTGTGCTTTGAGTTGGTTGAGGCTCTCCCAAAGACTAGTCTCCACTCAAGACAGCCATGACAGAAATGGTATCTTCAAGGAAAACAGCATTTCTTTTGAAGAAGGAGGGAATTCTGTAAGATAAAGAGACTTTGTTGGGCCAATTCATAGGGTAAAGATGTGCCAGTCTGATGAATTAATTTGATCCCTGGAATCCAGAGGAAGTTGGAGGGAGAAAACAGAGGTCAGGAAGCTCTCCTCTGATCTTCATACATGCGCTATGGTATGTGCCCACACACACACACACACACACACACACACACACACACACACACACATACACATCACACACACACATACACACATCACATACATCATACATACACACATCACACAACACATCACACACATCACACATAAACATCACACACATCGCACATAAACATCACACACACGTCACACACACACGCAAATGATAATGATAATGATGAATTATTTCTTAAAAGAATTTTATGAATAATGGACTATGGATCTCTAGGAGCACTGTATCAAAAATGCAGAGAAGGGAGAAAAAGGAATGATTGAGCTGAGCAGTGGAGGAACGGGGGGCATTCAGGTATTAGTGTATGAAAAAAAATGGGTTTTCAGAGGCTTGCAAAGACGACAGGCTTAAAGGGCAAAGAAACGAACCTCAGGTTTCTTAGCAGAAATTTGACCCACGGGAGGTTTTAGCCTGACACAATCACCTCATGTTTAGAGAACATGAACTCTCCAGTCCTGAGCTTCAGATGTCACTGAAGGTGGGGCACACAGAATTGCCTGATTTCACAAAGAAAATACAAAATACCCAGTAAAATTTGAATTGCACACAATCCTGAAATAATATATCTCCAGTGTGATACTTGGCACATGATTTTATAGGAGTGTTATTCATTATTTATCTGGCATTCAGGTTTTACTGTGGACCCTACATTATATCTGACAACCTTAGGGTTGGGAAAGGGAATGAATTCGAGTCTGAGGAGAAATGATCACATCTAACACTCCTAATAGCTCATTAGGGTAGAAATAGACCCAGGCTATTCGGCTTCTCTGGGCTTGTGAGCTATAAGCTTAGTGTCCTTTGTTTTATGGCTAGGGCCCACTAATGAGTGAGTACATACCATAATCATCTTTCTGGGTATGGGTTACCTCACTCAGGATAGCGTTTTCTATTTCCATCCATTTGCATGCAAAATTCAAGATGTCATTGTTTTTTACCGCTGAGTAGTATTCTAATGTGTATATATTCCACACTTTCTTGATCCATTCTTCCATTGAGGGGCACCTAGGATGTTTCCAGGTTCTGGCTATTACAAACAATGCTGCTATGAACATAGTTACACAAATGCTTTTGTAGTATGATTGGACTTCTCTTGGGTATATTCCCAAGAGTGGTATTGCTGGATCCTGAGGTAGGTTGATTCCCAATTTTCTGAGAAACCGCCACACTGATTTCCAAAGAGGTTGCACAAGTTTGCATTCCCACCAGCAATGGATGAGAGTTCCCCTCACTCCACATCCTCTCCAGCACAGGCAATCATTGGTGTTTTTGATTTTAGCCATTCTGACAGGTGTAAGATGGTATCTCAATGTTGTTTTGATTTGCATTTCCCTGATGGCAAAGGAAGTTGAACATGACCTTAAGTATCTTTTGGCCTTTCGAACTTCTTCTGTTGAGAATTCTCTATTCAGATCCTTACCCCATTTTTTAATTGGGGTATTTAGAATTTCAACATCTAGTTTCTTGAGTTCTTTGTATATTTTGGAGATCAGACCTTTGTCTGATGTGGGGTCAGTGAAGATCTTCTCCCATTCAGTAGGATGCCTTTTTGTCTTAATGACTGTGTCTTTTGCTTTACAGAAGCTTCTCAGTTTTAGGAGGTCCCATTTGTTCATTGTTGCTCTTATTGTCTGTGCCATTGGGGTTTTACACAAGAAGTGGTCTCCAGTGCCCACGTATTGCAGGCTACTTCCCACTTTCTCTTCTATCAGGTTCAGTGTGGACGGGTTTATATTGAGGTCTTTAATCCAAAGAAAGCATATACAGATCCTCCTGGAAGTTGGAAGCAAACAAGATCACCAGGCAAAAGCTGGAAGCACGGGGGCAGGGATAGAGGTGGGGGTAGGGGGAATGAGGGAAGGGGAGAGGGGAAAGGAGAAGGGAGAAGGGAAGAACTGGGGAGAGCTTGGGGGAGTGGGAGGGTGGAGATGGAGGAAAGGTGGATATTGGAGAAGGGAATAAGATATCTACATTAAGGGAGTCATTTTAGGACTGGCAAGATACTGATCCCAGGTGTTCACGGGGATGTCCCCAGCTAGGTATTTGGGCAGCAGAGGAGAGGGTGCCATAACTAGCCTTGTCCCAGAGTCACATTGATGAATATCTTGATCACCACCATAGAAATTTTGTCCAATGGATGGAGATAGAGACAGAGACCCACATTCACATCAGAGCAATGGACTGAGCCCCCAAGGTCCAGTCGAAGAGCAGAAGGTGGGAGAAGATGAGCAAGGAAGTTAGGACCATGAGGGGCTGGTCCACCCACTGAGACAGTGTGCCTGAACTAATGGGAGCTCACCAAATCCAGCTGGACTGGGACTGAACGAGAATATGATCAAACCGGACTCTCTAAATGTGGCTGCCAATGGGGGCAGACTGAGAAGCCATCAACAATGACACCAGGACCTATCTCTTCTGCATGTATTATCTTTTTGGGAACCTAGTCTTTTTGAATGCACACCTTCCTAGGCCGGGATGGAGGGGGGAGGGCGTTGGACTTCCCACAGGACAGGGCACCATGCCCTCTTTTAAGGAAGAAGGGGGAGGGAGGAGGGGTGGGTAGAGCGGGAGGGGACTGGGAAAAGGGGAGAAAATGTAAAAATTTTTTTTGAATGGAAAAAAATAAAAGAATATGGAAAAAAATTACATTAAAAAAAGAAAAGAAATAGACCCAGGCCACCTAAATGCTAGTCTAGAGCTCCTCCCTCTTTCCATTTGCCACATTGATGTTCTTTTCTTCTAATTTCTCTTCATTTCCATTTCTTGACCTTCAGGTTTTTGTGGCGTCAAACACTAACTCTTCCTGTGTCCCTACCATTCTTTGACTTGGTCAGCCAACTTCAAGTCCATTCTGGCATTATCATTCCTACCCGTACCAACCACATTCACACGTCCTTGTGGACCAAGGGGAAACAAAATTGCCAGTTTCTGGAAAGAGGGAGAAGAGATAACTTCCTCAGTCACCTCCTCAAGTCTACAACACTATGCCACTGCTGAAAGAATATATCCCTAAGCTTTCAAGCCAGGGATGAGCTCACCACTTATTAATAACAAACAAGCTGGGCATGGCGGTGCATGCTTGTGATCCCAGCACTTGGGAAGTGAAGTCAGGAGGATCAGGAGTTAGCAGTGGGCACCCTCAACTATGTAGTGAGCTCAATGCCAAGCTGGGATACTTGCAACTCGGACTCAAACAAACCAATAAACAAATTTGGGGCTGGGGAGTTAGCTCAGTCCACTGAGTGCTTACTCTGAAAGTGTGAGGAACTAAATTTGGTCCCCAGCACTCACACAAAAGGCTGAGCTGGGTGCAGATACTCAAACCTGTAATCCCACAGATGGAGAAATGGGGACAAGAGGATCCCAAGGGCTGGCTGGTCAGCCGCTAGAGTCGAATTGCTGAACACTCTGCTTAGTGAGAGACCATCTGAAAAGAAAATAATAATAATAAGGTGGACAGCGATAGAGGAAGACCCCAGACATCCACCTATGCACACACAAACGTGTTCATGCATACACACGCACACACGCACGCGAGCACACCACCACTACCGTACACCAATGAATTAAATAAATATACAGAAATACCATATTTAAGTGTGTTTAGATTTCACATCCTTGGTTGATTATAGAAATCTTCAGGGTTTGTCTGGAAAGATGCCTCTTTTCATGAGCAGTGAATACCAAAATTAAGTATTTAAAGTTGGCTTACAGTACACCTCAGTGCAGAGCCAATAAATTAATAAAACTTGATACATTTTCAGATCCCTTGAGGGGAAGTATGCAGCAAGCAAGGAGACAAATTCACAGCGGCATCACACAACAGTGCAAGCTAATTCTTCCATCCCCTGTGTGGAAAGGCCCAGGTGATTTTTCACTGCCAACCCCCACACCCATACCTCTTAAAATATATATATGGTTCTTCAAACATATTTCTTCGGAGGTTTTCATGTCATTCCTTTTTTTTTCAATTGCTTTTGAAAAATTCCAACTTACAACAAGAAGTGCAGATGGCTTTTATCTTATTTAGCCTAGTATTTTCTGTGTGTTCAGTAATCAGTGGGGTACACTTCTCCTGATGTTGGGCAGGGAATTGCATACCCAACTCTTATTACTGTTCATAAATTATTGTTCCCATATGCACCATCCTGAAAATGGACCCCAGTGGGCTTTCTCTGGGCTGTGCATTCCTGAGGTTGGTAGTGTTAAAAATCTCTCCAGAAATCTGGAAAAGGCCAATTAAAAGAAAAATCCTCTCTTCTTGTTCCAGTAACCCTGACCAAAGCAGCTGAACATAAGGAGATAAAGGTGAATTATTGTCTATGTTTTGCATAAATGTTGTAAATTTTAAAATATATTTTACTACTGTATGTAACGTAATACCCCCAAAGGAGTTCTGTTTACAAATCATTTAAAGACACACTCAGCTCACCCTCGTAATTACAATGACTTCTGGTATTTTTTCACCAAGGGAGTCCTGGTAGTTGAGGTTTCAACCAGCACAGAATGAAGTGGGGGCATAGAAATCCTCCTCTTTTTTTAGAGTACAGATTAGACACTTGTTATGGGTAGCAGTGGTCAGATCACAGTTGATACTTCCCCGTTAAAAGCAATAACAACAACAAAAACAAAGATAAAACATTGCTGTATAGTTCGTCATGATCTGGACGCTTCTCCTCAGAGGAGAGGAACCACCACACAGAGGCTCATGTAAGTGCCCAGAAGGGAGTATGCCAATCAATACTGGTTTCTGCTTATTGATTTTTTGGGCATACCAGATTGAACAGGGTGCCAACCCTACCCTCCAGGGGCTTCCAATCCAGCAAGGCAGCTTTAAAGATGCATCTAAAAGATGGTTGTGTCTGGAGGGTGGAGGATCCTTCAGTGATGTGGTCGCAGATATTCCAACTGTTCGTTTCTCATCTTTTAACCTTAAAGCTCTGATTTTCATTATTAGAGGAAACCTTCCCACTTATCCCCTTTTCTCTATGTTAGTCGCTTCCCTTTTTTTTCCCCACAAAGCTTTCTTTCTGAAGGGTCTCCTTAAAACAGCCGCCACAAAATGACATTCATGTAATAACATACAATCACTAGCTAAATAAAAATAAACACTCCAGCTCAAAAAGAAAACAAGAAAGAAAAAGACAGAAAGACTCTCGCTCCCATAGAGGAAAACAAACAACAAAAATTTCAACATTAGCAGTGAACCTTCCTTCTACTGAACTAAAATATGCCATGGGCTGGTGAGCAGTGTGCTTATTTGTATGGGTCTATTTTATCTTTATTAGAGAGGTTGATGGAGCTTTTGATGTTGCAAAACACAATATAGAATGAATCAAACATCATTTTCACAGTCCTATGTGTAGTGTGGGACTTGAAGCTTTTTATAGTCCAGCCCACCAGTGAACAAACCTTTCCCATTATTATTAACTTCGTCCCCTCCCAATTTCAGCCTGATACCTCACTCTGATTAATGGACTAGTAGCCTGGACTACTTTTTTTTTTTTAAATCTGCTTTCCTTAGAGTATCTGTTTGGTTTCCAGAAAACAAATAGTCACACATATTAAGGAATATGGTGTTTTAGAAACAACGAGAACAGCCGAGATTACAGGAAAGTTAACTGTTCCCTGGGGAGAAACCCTAGTGTTTAAACTGTTTCATCAACGGCAACTTGGAAATTGCTTTAATGGTGTTTTGAACATCTTATTCTTGTAAAAAATAATGCCCACGCTCACAACACACAGTGGATGAAATCTAGGCTAAGCAATGGGCGTGTTGGCGTTTACAAGGTGTGGTTACTCCATAATGTCTGCTAAAGCCAGTAGCAGGAAGGCATAGAAACAACCTAAAACTGCCTCTGTACTGTTGACAACAGCAAATACTCTTCAGATCCAAGAGACATTCACCTTCTAGTGCTAAGTTATTAGGCACAACCCACATCGTAAAGCCTGTGTAATAGCAGCTGAAGAAAAATCACACAGGAGGTAGGCAAAGCCCTCTGTTTACGTGAGAGCAAACGTGAGCCTTTGCTGTTGCCCTTCTCTGTCCAGATGAAAACACAGCGTTCCTTTCTCTTTTGATCATCTAGGTCTCCATTTTAAAATGGAAGCCCCTAAATTTTCTGGAGGTGGCACTTTCCTTACATTCTAAAATCTATTTCATCATTTCCCTATGGGACTTGCAGGGAGCCACGAGGAGGAATTACAAGTCTTTTTGATTTTTTTAAATAGTACTGACGGCATGAGTATTTAAGAAGCATCGCCAATTTTTGCTTTTACTATAAACCCGACTTAGCAGCCACTGTGTAAATTAGGATCATTTTAGTGTACGTGAAAAGCCTTCTCATAAATTTAAAAGAAAAAGAAAATAAATTACATCCACTTAATAAAGGTTGCCACCAGTAGACGACTACCTTGAAGAAACTTCCAGATTGTCATAGCATGAAATTCTCACACTCACGCTCAGGTCTTCCTCTGAGGCGACACCATCGTGCAATTTGACAGTCTCCTTTCCGTGGTCTGAACTATCTACTGCTGTTCTTCCACGGGATGTTTTGATTTGCCTTGGTAAAGCCTGTTTGAACCGGCCTGTGTTTGGAGGCAGAAGTTCTTTGGTAAAACGTCATTATTTATGTACAAGAAAGGAAAACGCTGTCTTTAAATTAATTAGAATGCGGTCTGAAAAGGATTTTTTTTTTAAATCAACGAAAACAGAAGTCGTCGGGTAAAGGGAGAAAAAATACAGAGCTGATTGTTTGCGGAGAGCCTGCAGCTCCTTTTGTGCCTAACTGAACCATGCCAGGAGCCCTCTTGAATCTCTACAAGAATACAGTTTCAGATCATCTGCATTCAGGGCCAGAGTCATGGCCCTGGAACCGATAATTGCCTCTGACAGGATTTAATTACCTTCTCTAGGACCTTTTCTCTGTTTGATTGGAGACCACCCCCTGCCTCCGATCAAATCAGACAGTAATAACACGCTGAAGCGCAGCAGCCAATCACGAGTCAAGTCTGAACAGTGACCTTGCTGAGCCGAAGCTGATTGGTGGTGTCAGCCTTGTCAACGGTGTCAGTGAACCGTCAGACAAGAAAGAGCGAGGCGGGGGTTGGGGGGGGGAGCGCGGGAGAGCCTGGGAGATAAGAGACCCGCATTAACGCTAATGGAGGCTGTCAGCAGCCGAGGCTCCAAGCCGCCTTGCTTGCGGCCTTGCACAAAAACAAAAATATTGGAGAACTCACACAAGTTTAAAATATTCAGAAGGGGAGAGCACGCGTTCGTTTATCCAGTGTGGGGAAATCTATTCAAGGTATAATTCACATGCAATTCAGATAGAATGATAGATACAGGCACAGTGTGTGACAGAATAATTTCTGTGAGAAGAAAAAGAGGTCCCACAGAACAGTTAGATGTATTTGGGGGCTGGTAGGGACCCAGGGTGTGTGTGGGGGAACTACAGGACTTTTTCATTTTTAACTCTAGGACTGAGAGACGTGGTTGTTTAAGATGCATTACAAAATTCTGGCTTTAATACCAACCTGACTTAGCTGCTGTATTATTTATGACAGTTTTAGTGTGAGCTATGCATGATCTAATACATTCATTAAATGACCAATCTTTATGTACATACCATTTTAAGATTGTTTATAGTAATGCATATTCTAATGATTTGTATCTATGTACATATTTCCACCAAGACAAAAAAAATGACTAAACCTCTATTCCTTTTATAAATCTGGTTAATCCCAGAAAAACACCACCAAGACATCAGTGAACTCAGACAGAAAATGTTACCAAGTAGCTGAACCTCGGAGGAAGACTTTGAATGATTAGGTCTGCACTAATTTAGAGTTTAATTTATTCATTACATGTTTCTATAAATAAACTCATCTTTCTTGTCACATTTATTTTGTTTCTGACTCATTTACCTCTGCACAAATTCAGTAAGAACTATAAAAACAAATTTGCAGAAGCTTGTTTGATTTTTCTCAGAGACTCAAATTAAACTAGAATTAGTTAGTAGAAATGAAGTGTTTACTGCTTATGTTCACAGTTTTTTATATATAAATCTTCTAAGAAAGTTTGGTCCCATCTACTTCTCTCAGAAGGACGGTACTTTGTTATGACTTTTGTACTTAAACCAAATGGAGTAGTGCTTTTAAAAATGATGTCAGCCCCCTCAAGTTTAAGGCCAGCTCCTCTGATATTTACACTGAAACATTTCTTTGTGCCATTTCCTGCTTCATGGTGAAATTCCATGGAAACAGCTACCGTGAAAGTTAATTTAGTATTTTTAAATCCCTCTTTTATTCTTTATCCGCCTGCCCACAAAGAAAGACATATCTAAATAAAGAATCTGTGATTCTCCTCCGTTGTAGTCATGAATGTAAAAGATAGTTTAATTAATGTATAAATAAATCATGTTTTTTATACTGGATGCAAGAGTGCAATGGATTTGTTAAGATGAGATGATTATTTTGACTTGTGAAAGCTTTTTTTTGAAACAATTTAGAGGGATACAATGCCACCTTGAAAGTGTTCTTTCTTTTCTGGGTCTTATGATTGTAACAGGTCATCTAAGGGAAAAATCTCCTGCATAGGAAATCAGAAACTTTAATCTAGTTCCACCTTAACCATTGGCAGACTGTCCATGTTGCATCAAATGTCTTTGTTTGCATGAGTGCTCATCTTCTAGGCTTTTTATAAATCACAATTAGGATGAGATTACCCAAAGAATTGGAAGTATGTACCGTGCAGGTGGCGTCACTATGGAAACATACTAACAGCTGTGACTCTCAGGAACTGTCAGTGGTGAGCTTCTCGGGCCTCTGCTCCATCATATCGCACACTCTTTTTTTTTTTTTTTCCTGACTGGAGTGTGATAAAATGTGTAGCCCAGGCTGGCCTCGAACTCGTGATCCTCCTGCCTCTGCCTCCTTCAGCAAATCCTACCGGCGTGCGCCACCACTATCGGCAAATGTGTAGACCAGGCTGTCCTTGAACTCCAGATCCACCTGCCTCTGCTTCCTTCAGCAAATCCTACTGGCCTGCGCCACCAGAACCGGCTATATCGCACACTCTTACACCACTGGTCAGACCCAAACACACTTGACCAGTATAAAAACATAGATAACACTTGTCACAATCACTGTCAACACCAGAACCAAACACGCCAAATCCCTTGGCTCTTTCCAATCCCTACGTCTTGACACTTGCAGTTAATAAAATTATATTCAGACAGGAGCTGATCTGGGATTGCAACAGTCTGACAAAGATTTCATTTGTAGACTCTAGATACATCCTGTAATCTTAACCATGTGACATGGAACACTTTCTAAAGACAGGGTCAAACTCAACCTAACTCACATGTGATGATTTTAATAGATTTCTATGATTTATGTTACCATAACAAATTTCAAGTAATAGTCACTTTGGGCCAGTATTTCCAACTCCCAAATATATAGAACTCTGAAAATAAGGACAAATTTGGAACTACTTTAGAAATGGTAAAGAGGGCAAAGCACACAAGTATGCATGATGCCAGAAGGACTCGATATCTCGAGCAGCAGTCAAGAACACTTCCTTTTTTTAGGTTTTTTTTTTAATTTATTTTTTTGTTGTTGTTTTTGGTGTGTTTCAGACAGAGTTCATCTGTGTGACAGCCCTAGCTGTCCTGGAACTAGCTCTGGTCTTAACCTCACAGGGATCTGCCTGCCTCCTCTTGCCTCCCGAGAGCTTGCGATCAAAGGTGTGCACCACCACCACCCAGTCATTCAGTGGAGGATTTTACACTTTCCAAAGACAATCTGCCCTTCTTGTGAAGAGACACCTTTGGCTGCCACATCTTTAGCCAGCTCAGAACACAGTGACCTCAACATAAGGGCAAGAAGCGATGCCAATACTGTGTGGTTTCCTTCATTCTTTCAATGACAACACTGCTCTTGCCCTTCCTAGGTGAATCACTAACACCCATCTGACTTCATTAATTTAGTCCCCATTTGCTTATTCTGTGCACTTGAAGGTGCTTCCTTGTAGAGAATGTAGCCTGTGTTTATCCTCATGGTTTATACTTTTAAAAGGACATTTCACAACAAAAAGCTTTATGTATATGTGTATACTGTGTTTTCATATGGACACATGCACTCAATAACCATTAAACAATCAGTGATGGTGTATACTATTTTTCCAAATGTTAGATAAAATACAAACCAATTTTTGGTTAAGATCCTTATAAAACAGACAACCAAGCCTCCTGTAAGCCTCATTATGCCCCCACCTTTTTATTTAGGGAAATGAGAAAGCAAAATGTTTTTGGTCCTAGAAAATTGAACGTACTACCAAAACCTGGGAAATTCAAGAGAATTTCCTGTACCCAGTCTCTGTTCCTGTTCATCATGATCCTTGCATAACTCAAGTTGCACGACAGAGTGACTCTAATTGCAAATCCAACCACTCTGTGACTGTGGCTCAGAAATCAATTCCTAGTAAAATATGACACTCGGTCACTCCAAACAATAGAATAGTCAATATCTCACCATCAACAGCCTGGTTAGAACCTCTTTCAACACAATAAAAATTCAGTTCTTTAGCTGTGCCAGGCAGATCTTTCCTATTCTTTGTAGCCCTGCCTAGCACTCCCAGTAATCAAAACCATGATGGAAAGTTAAATAAAATCACGAGGACGCCAAGACTTATAGGGAGAATTTCATTCAAACGCTTCTGAGCTCAGACTTCTGATCTTTCCCTTAATTTGTATTGATTGTTCAGTTCTCTTGTATCCCTGTGGCTTGGCAATTTAAATTTAGACATAGCTCATTGAAGTGAGAGAGAGTGTAATATGGACCAGAGGCAGGGGAGGGAGATGGGAAAGCCCTGTCTGTATTCAATCAGGCAGTCTAGAATCTGAGCAGAGATGATAGAATCCTGGTCTGTTGTAGTGAAAATGGAAGTCGCAATGCTGTTTTCCAACATAAAACTCCACTGACATCACTTTTCTCTACTAGTAAAAGGAAAAGGAAGAACTCAGATGGGAAATTGAAAATCAAAACTAGGAGCGGGGGAAATGGTTCTGTGATTAAGAATGCTTGATCTATAAACATAAGGATCTGAGTTTGAATCCCCAGTACCCCCAGAAAAAGCCAGCATGGCTGCAAGGGCCTGTAACCCCAGACCGCCCATTCCTGGTGGGTGGGATAGACACGTGTGAATCCCAAGAATCTGTTGGACTTAGCCAAAAACTAAAAAACAAAAATCAAAACAATGAAAAACTGTGAGCATCTGGTTCACTGTGAGAGGCCCTGTCTGTGAGAGACCCTGTCTGTGTGCGAGAGACCCTGTCTGTGAGAGATCCTGTCCGTCTGTTAGAAACCCCGTCCGTCTGCGAGAGACCCCGTCTGTCTGCTAGAGACCCTGTCTCAAGCCAATAATGCGATGAGAGCTACTGCCCTGGCTTCATGGTGGACACACATGGCTATGGCCACTTGCCCAGTGATTCACTTGCAGCACAGAGACACAAAGAGAGCAAATCTATGTAGGAAACTGGTAGATAGATAGTCTTGAAGCACTGACTTTTTCTAAGATTGAAATTTCTTGTACTGATTTTTATTTCTTACTGATTTGCCCAATCAAGGTATCTAGCTGATGAAAATTTCCACCTTCTTTCTCAGCCTGGGCTCTAAGATATTACGACGTGGCTCATAGTTTTCAGCTTGAACTTTCCCCACTACTTATAAAATACCCAAGGTTTATGTTCTTCAGTCGCAGAATTGTTAGTGTTGTGACAACATCAGAGTTTGCCTGTGCGCTTGATGAAGGGTGTGTCTAAGGAGAGTACATCTGATTAAGTGTACTGTTTATTTACTTTCAGACCCACACTGTAAAAGACCTGCACACAAAAGGCTCAGAAACGCTTCCAAAATAAAAAACTCCAGCCAAGTGATTACTTAGCTGGCAAAATGGCTATTTCAAGTTGCATAGACAGCTAATTGTGGCCTGCCTCGGGAATGACAAGTCTATAATTTTTAGTTTTGTGTGCATTGAAAGCCAGTCACCTTGACACTCAGTAGTCCATTATCCACTGGCCACCAACCATATGATGATGATCAAGGAATGACAGGCACTCTCCATTATGGGTGATGAAACATGCCGTGTTTTATTTGGATAAAGCTGCCCTAAGAAAAAAAGAGAGAGAGCCAGGTGCCTACCCCTCCCCATGAGCAACAAGCATCCTGGAACACCTTTAGTTACAAAGGAGGGACTTCTTTGTCCCGCATAATAGCAACCATCAGCTACTCTGGATGTTGGTTACCAACATCTGTTAACAAGTCAGGATTCAGGCCTTTTAAATATAAATTTTGCCTCTTAATGTCAAGAACTCTCTGCCGTTAAATTATATTATGTTGGAACTTGAAACCTAGTTAAAGCCTGTGTTCCAGGGAAAACTTAACACCTTCTTTGCTTATACATTGTATGTGGACATGTGCATATATGCATATGTGTGATTGTGCATGTGGAAAGTACATTTACATGCAAGTGCATGTGGAGGGCACAGGTCAACATGAGGTGTCATCCTCTGAAAATATTCAACTGTTCTCTCACTACACATGAAGCTTACTGATTTCACTAGTCTGGTTGGCTAGTGGGCCCCAGAAATACACTTGTCTCTGCCGCCACAGCATTGGGATTACAAGTCTGTGTCACTATGCCCTATACAGCTTTTAAGATGGATTCTGGGGATCTAACAAGCCTTTTACCAAAGAATCCATCTCCTCAGCTCTTCCACATTTAAAATAGAAAGTTCAAAGTTATCATTTTGATTATTCCAGGTATTCATGAAGTAATGGGATATGATTTGTGAGAGCCAAGAGCTGTCAGTGTCAAAGAACTGACTTGCTCCAACTTTGAATATTCATATCATCTTATAGAGCCTCAGATCACTATCCTAAAAAGGATGAGGCAGAAGTTCCACTCTTTTCTGTCCCTGCATGCTTCTGCTTCTGTAGAAGTATTAAAGTCACAGTTGTAAAGTTCTGACCAAGAATGGCATGCTAACAAGTTTGTTATTTGTCCAGAAGGATTGTGAGAATGCATTTGGCTGCGAACAATGTTACCCGACTGTAGCGTGAATGGAAAGGGTGGCTGTCCATCTCACCCAGAAGGGACTGTAGTGTGCTCTTCATGGCTCTAGGTCAGCTCATCAGCGCTACTGAGAACGGAGCCCATGCTGCCTGCAGTGTGAAAGGCACTTACTGTCAGTCACGGACCATCACAGTCAATGTAGCAGCCCCAGCAGGAAAGTTCCTCCAAAATATTCCAAAAAGAAGGAAGGGGGAAAAAAGAAAAAAAAGGCCTCTCTGCTTATTAGGAAGTAGAAACTCAGCCAGAGTTCTCCATTAGAACTAGCGATGGCCACCACATCCTAGTCATAGTTTCCAGAACCCATGCGTGTCACCTTATATGGCCAAAGGACTTTGCTGGTGTGATTCTACTGAGGATCTTGTGGTGAAGAGAGTCTTCTGGAAACACCCAAAGGCCCTAAATAGAATGACAAGAGTCCCGATAAGAGAGAAACAGTGAGAGAAGTGAAGGAGGCAATACTCAAACCAGGACCCTGGCCTGACAGAAGGAAGGAGGAAGGCCGTGTGGCAAAGATGCAGGGTACTCCCAACCAACTACCATATATGGTTACTACCAAGATGCTTGTACAGTTTTACTTTAAAGACCAAGGAGGAAAGTTCAGGCTGGAAGGGCAAGGACTCTGATTTCCCCCATCTTAGCTGCCTAAAGGAACTGTGGTCTGGGCAGTCCACTCTAGCCCTGTGAGACTCCAGAACTGCCTCTCTGAGGGGTTAAATTGTTCATCATTTTTACAATGGTTGCACAAGAGCAATACGGTCTCCCCAGGAGCCCTCTTTTACTTCAGATTGGCCATCGCTCTCAGTCACATATCTACCTGCAAGAGAAGATGGCACACAGGATATGTGTGCCACATAAGATAGGGCTGACTATAGCGGATCGACTCTGATTTGCCTGTTTCAGCTCCTACCAGGCTGAATAGTTTGCTGGCCTAAGGGACGTTGACAATAAGTGAAGTCAGCTACATGGAAGTTCTAAATAGTCTGCAAACTGTGAAGTCCTTTCCCTTTTGAGACATCTGAAACTATATGCAGTTACAGTTCTGCTCAGTGACTAGTTATATTTCTCAAAACTCTGTTCTCTGTGGTCTAACCATTCACCATCTTTTCAAAGCTTTCTTCCTCGGTCATCTCCCTTCATGTGGTCCACTTGCCATGAAAATCACCTCCACCCATCCTCACTCCATACATTCCTCTGACACATTTTAAACAGCAGTTTCTCAACTTATTTTCCAGCCTGGTGTGGCAATCCTGGGAATATTCATTTAGTGTATTTCATATAACACTCAACAGACTTCAAATTACCTTCTTGGTCGTATTTTGTCACTCAGCCTAGGTGAAGCCTGATTTAAATGACAAGAAAACATCCTCAGACAGTGGCCAGGCTGGGAAAGGAAGTCAGCTCTGATGATGTGTGGGAAGCCAAACACCAGGAAGCTAACACCATCTCCTGCCTGATGTGCTGTGTGAACACTGATGCCTCTCCTGTGTGAAGCCCAACTCTTGACTTCAGCCACCTTCTTTGCCATCATTTTTATCACGGTTCCTAACAGGAATGCTAATAAATTATGCTAAAAAAGGTTGGAAAGGAGCCAAGTTGAGAGAATGTCCTAAGAGTAGTGAAGGAGCTGTTGAAGACAACTCCCTCTAACATAAGTCAAAGCTCTGTGTGTGCTGATGACTATTCTTCGTAGCAGGGCCAGACACAAAGTACTTGCCATAGAGATGATTGTATTTATTCAACAACAGCAGGAAATTAGACACCAAAGCCGTGCGAGCACACATCAGACATCTTGCCCATAGGACGAGCAGATTCATCAAACCACCAACCAGCATTTCTTGAAAGTTGATCCATGGTATCCACCTATCCCAGAATCACTTTTAAGCATTTGTTTAAATAATATTCTTTTCTTCTTTTCCATTAGACAGTCTTGACATGGAGCCCTAGCTGGCCTGGAATTTGCAGTGTAGACCAGGCAGACCTAGAACTCAGAGACTCACCTGCCTCTGCTTCCCAAGTGCTGAAACTAAAGCTGTGTCCCACCATGCCTGCTTTAACAATGTTCTTGAGTCCAGTCCTCTACCTACATCCTTTCTTAAGGAAAACATCCTAGCAATTTTGGCCAATGAAAGTTCATTAATTGTTGCCATTACTGGGATAAAAAAAAAACTCTTCTGTTTTGTTTTATCACATAAGAATCGTTTCTGTTCTGTTTGCTTGAGTCTAGTCCCTTCATAGCTTCACAGAGGCATTAATTCTTTCTTCTGTGCACATTTAGCACAAGGTTTTCCACACATCTACCAATTATATATTGCATCAGCCCAGCAATTCTTCATCTATTCTCACACACGACTATTCAACTAACACACTGTTCACAGCACAGGACAGTGGGCATTTGGGGGAATGTGTATTTCATCTAATTTCTTACAAATAATGAACAAATCCTATTGGTTTTAATGGTATTCTCAGGTCCACATTTTGACATAAATTATTTATTCTACTAATTTAATGGCAAACAGTCACCAAGGTGAACTTAAGGCAATAATTTCACAAGTATATTGGGTACAGGTTAATTATTTAGGTGCCTCAAACAGCCTTGCAATAATGAAATCTCCTGGGGTAGAGCCCATAAAATACATTCCTCAGCTTTAAAAAGGTGCGTGTGTGTGTGTGTGTGTGTGTGTGTGTGTGTGTGTGTGTGTGTGTAATGCTTTCAAGTTTCTTATGCTGAGGTTTATGGAACTTTCTGAATTGTCCTGAAATTTTAGGGAAAGCTGAGAAATGCTTGTGTGAAATAAACTTAAAGGGTTTATTAAAGTGTTTAAACCAAAATGAAGGCCAGGAGAGCTAGTGTGCTTACAAAATCTTTATGTAAAAGTTCTGAAAATTAGTGGTTGATATCTTAAGCCATAAATCTGTGAAACTTAAAATACTGAAGGAACAAATCTTAGGGCATGACTTGTCTTGCAAAGAGCCCTTAAATTCTTCCATTTGTAATATATGGACTTAATATCTATAGTAGATTGCACTCAGTTCAAATCATTCATTGATTTAATTACAGTAGATAACAGGGCTAAAAATAACTACCCGTTCTGATGGAACAGTGACTTTCAGCCATCATGAATTGGCACTCCCTGGTGTACTGTGTGTTTTCCACATGCATGTGCCAAAGATTAGTCACTTTGAAAACTGTGTTTATTACAAAGTAGAATGCATACTATAAAAAAAACCAAATAAGGAAATGGGCAGCTCACACATTGTAGCATCCTGTAGGGTGAAAACTGGAAGAATTGTGATGCTCAGTTAGAGCTGTTGAGGAAGTTGCATATTTTCTACAAAGCTTTCAACGTTAACTTTCTTCATGTGCAGATCAAGACTTTATGTTTCTTTCTGAAACAAGAGGAAGCTGAAAGGCTTCCCAGTCAATAGTGTGATGTTGTTGGATATGAACCACATTCCTAAGCTCTACCCTAAATCCCTGGCGTTGGAGTTCGGGAGGTAACTTAGTGGGTAAAGAGCTCGTCACTCAAGTATGAGAACCTGAGTTCATGTCCCCAAAGCCCATATAAAGCTGGGTGTGGTGGCGTGCACTGTGACCTCAGTGTTCCCATGGCAAGATGGGCATCTGAGACAGGAGCGCACCAAGAACTTCTCTGGCCTGCTCCTGGTGTATACAGTGGCAAAGGACAGAGACCAGGCTCCAAGAAAGTGGAAGAGAAGTGACACCATTTCTGCTCTGACCCCCCACAAGGATGCCATGGTACCCACACTCATACTCATGAACATGGATGCACACATACATATCACACACACACACACACACACACACAAACACCATAAATTAGCTAATGAATCAGCAAAGTCCCCAGAGTTGTTGAGATTCACTGCAATTTGGAGAGTTGAAACTCTGGCTGTAGAGTTTGGGAGAGAGTTCATATTTTAAGTTCTGTGACCTAAGCGACTTCTAATTTCTAGAACTTTCATATGAACATTTTATAAACACGCTTCCCTCATCATGCTCTCCCCTTTAAGTTTTTACTTTGACACAAATGTTTCCCTTCTTTCCCCTGGAGTTTCAGTATTTCTTAGGAAGTTGTGTCAAAGGTATATGAACAAGATGTGTGCAGACAAGAAGGAAGGGATCTTATTCTACTTGGGTTTACAAGTCAAGCATCCCAGAGTTTGGTGTTTCATATAAGAACTGAAAATCAAAAAGAAAATTATATAATCTCTGAAAATGATTTTTTTAGAAGAGTTGAAAATAATGAGTAGAGAGTCACTCAGCTCCCCTGAGAAGGAGAGACATTTCCAGTATGTTGAAGAAGATTTCAATAATTCCATGGAGAGATGGCTCAGTAGTTATGAGCTCTAGCATGAATTCCGTTTCTAGCACCCACACGAGGCAGCTCATAACTGTTTGTAACTCCAGCTCCGAAGAATTTGATGCCCTCTTATGGCTTCCACTGACACTCATACACATATGGTACACACACACAGAGAGAGAGAGGGAGAGGAAAAGAGAGAGAGAGAGAGATGCATAATACTTTTCCTAACTTTAAATTCAATTTTTCCTTTCCCTTCCCCATACATTATTTTAAAATCATTTTTAATGCATGGTATTAAAGATCCAATGTCCCATCACTTGGGAGTCCACATCATTCTCGCCTCTCCTTTCTTATGAAAATAATTAGGAACACATTTCACTGTCTTCTAGATAGTTCACATCTTGTCTTCTGAGAATTAGATAAGCAATGTCTGAGGAGTAAACTTTTAAAGAATCCATGTCAATAAAAACCCCCTCACTTCAACTTCATTCTCTTGGCCAGCGATCTTCAGGGAGTCTCTCTGGTTCTCCTACTCCAGTGACGTCACTCCTTTCTTTATTGTTCTCTTGTTCCACTTAATACTTAGAAGGAGCATCCGTCCTAAAAAACCCTCTTTGGAGAACCCAGCAGACGGCTCAGCCTCAACCCTTTCACTCAGAGTCACCAAAGGTTATTTTACAAGCCCGAAACACTCACGTTTGTGAAGAGGACCAGTTGTGTAGCTTCTCTAGAAAGATGTAGATTTCCCATAGTTACATCTCACGTGAGTTTGTTATTCATGGCCGAGCTTGTCTTTGTCAAGGTGATGAGAGAGGCTGTGTACAGTTAACCTTCATCTCAAAGCTCTGGGTTTCCTGACGCTCTGACCATAGCTTACTATAGAATTAGCCTCTCTAGATGCCACATTTAATCTTCCTTCCCGTCAAACAGCACCAATGCTCCACCTCTTGGTCCTTGAAATACTTTTAGGTGAGTGGCAGGATCACAAACGATTTCAGAGTTTGCACATCTTTGGACCTGGGATAAAGACAATGCTGGATAAGCAATTACTGTCTTCAGAAAATGAAGCCAGTCCGGCTTCTCTGTCAGCTTAGAGATCTAGTTTCCCCTTGATTGACCAGACAAATGCCTCCAAATGATATGCTCTTTGCCTCGTGCAGGCTGTTCAGAGCCTGCAAAGAAGCAGAGCTAATGTTTTCATTGAAGTACTTTGTTTAAGAGTTTGATAAGAGAAGAAAGGTCATCTGAACTATAAATGTGTTGCCTTGTAATGAAATGAAATAATTTTTATTTTTAGACTAAAAAAATGTCTTTAGCATGACTTTTTCCTGAGAAATTATTTTTAAAAGTTAATTGCCATTATGGGTACAGACCGTCCAAGTACAAACAATGATCTTGAACTTCTAAAAGTAAATGACTAATATATAGTTTTTGGTTGAGCATGTAAAGAGATTAGAAGGCTTTACATCGCCCTAAAAAGTTAAAGACTTATAATAAAAAAAAAATCAAGTCTTCTTGGGTCTTATAAATTCAAAGAACTAAGGTCACAGAATAAACCTCCAACTCATGTGACAGAGAATCTTATCACTTAGAGAAGCAGCAGGCCCCATGGGACCAAGGCTGGTGAAGTAAACCTAAGCAGACGTGATGAATCAAGCATTGGAGGCTCACTGTGGACAAGCCTGAAAAACTAGAGCTCCAATAGGAAGAGGAGGATCCTTGCACTTTGGTGGGCATAGGAGCCTGCGGCATTTTGTAAGTGTAACAAATTACCCGGGACAACAATTTAAGGGAATAAGGATTTCATGTGGACTCATGATTTCAGGGTGTTACTCCAGGGCTACTCAGTTCTGTGGCTGCCGGGACAGCGTGTGTTTGGGCAGAATACCACTACAAAAAGCACTTCGGAACAAACATGAGGCAGAGAGAGAGAGACAGAGGCGAAGGGCTGAGGTCAGGTCACACCAGTGATCTATATTCTCTACCCGAGCCTCACCTCCTAACAATCTAATCAGCGATGAATTCATCAAGAGACGAGTGGTGAAAATGCATGACTACAGGTTTCCCCCGCCATAGTTTCCAAGGGTTAATTAGGAAACCTTTGGGAACTTCATCTTAGAGAATTGATATGTTAAGCCTGCTTCCGTGTATGGGTTTACAAATGTATAAGTATAGTACACAAGTTCACTCGCATATAAGTAAAATGAACCAAAGGCACCAATGCTATGAGACAAGAAGGAGAAACAAGAACCATTATTACACAGCCCCTGCACTGTCTGCGGTCATTCCAATGTGAACTTGGATTAATTGTTTTTGTAATTAGTTTTGTAAAAGAATAATGCAAATCTGGGCCACTAAAAAGACTAGAACTACTACAAATGGTTAATAAAACATAACCAATTGTCTGAGAATGAAGGGAAATGAAACCATATTGTATAATTTGTATGCAGTTCAGCCAAGTGTACACTGCGCTGTTTGGTCCTTGTACCTCTGTAAACTCCTTCCTTTACAAGGTAGTCTGCCTCCGGTATTTCATCAGCGTAACTAACCCAGGATAAGAGACATGCAAAGTACTAATCAAAACCATAGAAGGTAGAAAACTATAGCACACCAAACAGGAACCATAAACAAGGACAAGATGCAGGAAACATTAACGGGTGGATGTGAATCTAACTGCCAATAATCCCATGAATTATCAACAATCCAAAAACATCAGCAAAATGTGACTGGAAAGGTGCACCATAAAGAGAGACGCCACTTTATATTATCTATAAAAAGTCTAATGTCAGCCAGGTGGTGGTGGTGCACACCTTTAATCCCAGCACTCAGGATGCATGGGGAGGCGGATCGCTGAAGTGAAAGTCAGCCTGAACTAAAGAGTTAGTTTCAGGACAGTCGGGGCAACACAGTAAAACCATGTCTCAAAAAAAGTCTAATTTTAATAAATAAAAACCACATAGCTTCAAAGTAAATGGAAGAAGGACAGTATATCCTGGTAGTAGTAATGAAAAGAAAGCTGAATCTTATATAAATTTCATACAGAGCAGGCTTCAGAGGCTGAAGGGAGAGGTGAATGGGTAGGTTCAAAATTTGGGAGGCCTTGAAACTTTCCTGTATGATAGTACAGTGACCCAAACATGCTATATGTTCATCAAAACCCATAAACATCACCGCATGAAGAGTGAATCTTGATGTGAGCTATGGCCTTTGGGTGATAGTGGTGTGTCAGTGTGGTGGGAGTTGTTGCTAGACCAGCTACATGTGTGTCTGAAATCAGACATAGGATCTGTCTGTCTCTCACTTGATTTAACCCTGAACTTAAAATGAAAAAAAAACTCACATTATTTTGAAAACAAATTAAAGATGTGTCTCCCATTGCCTGCCTATCATTTCCCATTGCACTAGGCACTCACACATCTGCCAGATCACATTTTTGCTTTTTTATCCCCCAAAATCAGATAAAATACTTGCCTTATGCACTTGGGAGATGCTGACTTCCTCCATCATGAGTGAGCCATAATTGCCAGGTGTTCCTCCAGTTACGTCTTGATTAATGCTGCATGCATTATTCATAATGACAAAAGAAGGATTAGACTTTTTGTTTTAGGAATTTTTTTTCCTCGGGCTTCTTTTTAATATTTCAGGGGTATATGATTCAAGCATCCCCTCTCTCTTTCCAGGGTACCTGACATTCCTCCTATGGTGCTCATGAGCCTCAGCCACTTCAAGTACATCACATGCCAAGACTCATTTGGTGCCATAAATTTTAATTTTTTGATTGTCTGTTTAAGCATAATCTGTATTTCATTAGTATTATTATTTCTCCCTAGAGAAAGAAACAGGCATCTCACATCTGTTTCTCATAGTCTGATCAAAATAATGAAGATAAACCGTATGCACAAAAGACAGTATACTCTTTCAAAATATTTTCTACTGCGATCTTGTCAGCTCAAGCGCTCTTTTGATAAAATTAGCATTCTCTCTTTTATCCTCTCAATCACAGTGGGAATGGTGGAAAAATACAGCGAGCGAGTGCTACTTCCTACCCTACACACAGTGCAGGGTGCTCATCCACTGTCCGGAAACAGGTTAGAGAAAAAGCCCAGGGATTCTGGCAAAGCTCAGCAGAATTCTATCAACTTGAGAGCTGAAGACTTTACCCTCACCTCTACTGTAAAGCATTATTACACAGAAATTTTAGGAGAGAAGCTAAATAGAAACCCTAACCCTTAACTTTCTGGGCCTAAACACAAGAGAAAAATTTTGAATTCTGGCTAGTTTTTTTGTTTGTTTGTTTTGTTTTTTTTTTTAAAAAAAAATACAGTGAAATACATTTAATTCATCCTGAGAAATGTGATATGTGTGGTGTTGATGTGTACTTTAAAATTATAGCTTGTAGGGTTAAGAAAGAAAAGGGAGGAAGTTGGTTTTCTTTTTGCTCTCCTTGGGAACTGTAGTTTGGCCACAAAGCATCAGCCTGGGGAATCATCCAAGAGTGCTATTACAGAAGAAAAGGTGAGCAAAAGAGGTCCTAACAGCTGAACAAAGGACATTGTCTGGATCTTTGCTTGGAGCAATCAGTAAATCAAGAGAAAATGATGTGGGGCCTTAATAGAGAATAAGAGCAGTTGGTGGCATTTGGTTTCATTGGGTTCAGCTTGTCTGGCTTTGTTAAGAGTGTCTTGATGGTGCGTCAGCTAAGACACACAAACCTAGAATTCAAACACTTTCATCCATCCATTCATTCAACAAAATACTTATTTGAAGAAATGGCAATTAAGCTGAGATCCACAAGATTAGCCCTGGTAAGGGGAGAATAAAACCACATGGGAACGAAATAATGCAGGACTCTACAATAGTAAAAAGTTTTGAGGAAAAGACAAGTTGATGGAATTGTAAATATATATGTGTGTGTGTGTGTACATATATATATATTTATTCTTAAAAGTAATATATTACTTAAGAGATTTTCTATTAAAATTTCATCCATTCAATTTTTTATTGAACTTTAAATTTTGGTGCTGGGATTTAGACATTTTTACTAATGTATTAATAAATGAATTAACCTATTAATTTGTCTTTGTATAATAGGTATATTTGGAGGTTCTCAGAGGGAATGATTTTCTTTTTCTTTTCTTTTTTTCTTTTCTTTTTTTTCTTATTTTTTTCTGTCTCATAAAGAACGTTTGGAAATACTTACTCCCGAGAGCCACTGTTGCGTGTCATAGAGAAAAGAGAGGAAGTGAGAGATAAGACACTCTAACGTACACAGGACAATTTCCCTCCTCATTCACGAGAAGGAACCCTAAAGTATCTATTCAAGTATCTATAATGCTAAGGCTGAGAAACCCAGAATTCAAGGGGGCAACCAAGCATACAGGGAAACTGATTACGGGCCTCCAGTGCTGGTTCGGTGAAGGACGGGCTAAAGGATGGACTTCAGGTGTTGCTGGTGGAATGGGAAGACATACAAGGAGTCCCTGTGGGCTATAAGGAAAAGCAGTCAGAACAGGGTTTCTTTGGGAAATCTTACAATTAGACTATTCAAATCACTTCGAAGATGAAATAATTTAGAAACTATTTTATAATAAGCAAAGGGCTAATGAACATGGAAGAATTATAGCTGACTAACTTATGAAAAGGGGAAACTCAGAGACACAGGCCAAATACGTTAGGTTATTTTTGCTCTGTATTTGTCCACCCAGGAGAGACTCTGAGGTTGCGTTTTGCCTATAATGTCAATGAGATGTTTTGACACTAAAATCAAAGCTCAAGGTTTGGCAGTGGTGACAATTCTGCAAGCCCTTGTCTATCTTGGCCTCAGCCTAGCAGGGTTACATCGCAGAGCATAGGTGAAGTAGGAGCTCTCTGACCTTACACAGGCGAATCGAGCTTCCAGTAATTTGAGTGACCCAGAAAAACTGCAGGCCTAGAAAGTAGATTGGAATTATCTTAATTGTTAATACATACAAGCCTACCCAAAGAAAGGTAATACTCTCTAAACAGTTTCTAAAAATATTTTAACACAACATAAGCCCAAATCTAATTAAATACATGGAGAAACAAGACAGAAGTAGCTAACTGCATAGATGATGACAGATCTGAAAGCTGATAGAAACAGACCAAGCAGTACTCTCCATGATGGACTGTTGGGTCACAGAATGTAAATCAGCTACATCTGGAAGTTGAAAATCAATCCTAATCATTTCGAGAAGCAACACAAAGACTCTTGCTGCTTTTTCAGACAGGGTTTCTACGTGTAGCTCAGACTGACCTTGAACTCATGATTTTTCTATCTCAGCCTACTAAGTTCTGAGTTTATGTGCATAAGCCAACATACCAAAACCCAGAGACTCTTAGGGTATGGTAAAACAGATATAAGACCTTGTAGTAATGAGGGGCTCGGGCTGCGTTCCCAGTGCAGGGCCCCTTGTGTCACCCGGCTCCCTGTGTGTACCCGAAATAATTACACAGAAACTGTATTTATTTAAATACTGCCTGGCCCATTAGCTCTAGCCTCTTATTGGCTAACTCTCACATATTTGTTTAACCCATTTCTAATAATCTGTATGTCGCCACTAGTCGTGGCTTACCGGGAAAGATTCAGCGTGTGTTTATGGGAGCTTCATGGTGGCGGCTCTCTTTGGCTCTGTCCCCTTCCCAGTATCCTGTTCTCTTTTTCCTGCCTATCTAAGTCCTGTCCTATCAGAAGGCCAAGGCAGTTTCTTTATTAACCAATAAAAGCAACCCAAATACAGAAGAACCCTCCTACACCAAGACCTAAATGTAAATTCAAGAGCAAACACATCAATATCAAAGTTGGGAGTTCAGTGAATGGCTGACAGCTGAAAGGATAATTAACGAGTGAGAAGAAATCTCTTAGAAAGAATCAAAAAAAGACAAAAGAATAGAATATTCTGAAAAATTGTTAAATGTCATAGAGTAGACAGAAAGACTCACTATACGTTGAATTTTAGTCTCGGAGATTAATAGAATAGAGATAATACAGAGAAGCACATTCTAAGGTAGAAGATGATTACATGTTTTCAAATCTGCTGAAAGAAATCAACCCATTGATGCTGAGACCCCCAACTAATCATAAAATGATACATGAAAATACTTCACAATTAGACACATAATCAAAAACAATAAAGAAAATACAGATGACAGAAGATTGTTAGCCATTCACCAGGAGGAAGAAAACCAGGGAAGAAGAAACCGGAGCCAGAGCCCAAGTCTGGATATATTATGCCACTGGACTAGGGTATTCGGCAACCTCTCAGCAAATAAAGGCCATGACCTACTAACCCAAGGCATTTTTTTTAACTAAAAGAATGCCACAAGTTGGATTAAATGCCTCTCCTAAATGCTCTCCTGACACTTGAACTCCACTACATAGTATCACAGTCATCTGTTGAATTAATAAAGTATAAACATTTTAAAGCAAGCATAATGTTTCTATTTGTTTTCCATTAGACAGTGCTTATATAAAGGTTTCTATAAAAAGAGCCAGCTGGAATTTTGACAGTGATGGTGTTGAATTTATAAATTACAATAAAGAGAAGTAGCTTCAGAATACTGAGTGTCTTCAAATTCAAGTACATGAACATGACATATCTCTCCATTCATTACAGGATGTAACCCAGGTTGGCCTTCAGTTTGAGTTTGGGTTCTGACTGCGTTTACCTCCCAAGTGCTGGGACTGCAAGTTTATGATACCATTTGTGTTTTATTCAATGTCAGGAATGGAACCCAAGGCTATACATGCTAAGCAATAACTACCAGTGACAATAAGTCCCCGGTCACTTACAAACTCCTTATCATCATCGTAGGATTTTTTAAAAAATCTTTTAAATGTTCTCATCACATTATTTCTAGCTCATACTTTCCCTTGCATGTTATGCATCATATTGATAAATCGTGTGTTTTTGAATTCACTGAGAATCTGTGTCTGAAGGCAGAGTTGGCTCCCACGTTTCAAACCCAAGCATGTCTGTTGCAAAGTGCCCTCCTGTTCACGTTGTCTGGGATGCTCTGCTCCACTCACAAGTGTAGTTCTGGAAAAGATACTCAAATCATTGGTCTTCGTGTCAGAAGAAAAAGGGAAAGAGACACAGTTCCACACCATTGCCCTCATCAACTACAGAAATTCCTTTCATTGTTTAAATACCTCAGAGTAGGTAAAGATGAATCCTTGGTTTTGACACGGAATGAATTTCAGGATGAGCCAGTACAAATCACAGTTTGGGGTTTATTAAACCTAGAAAGGTATACATGGATCTGTACACACACACCCCACAACACACACACGCATGCACACACATACAGAGAGGTAGGAAGAGAGGGAAATTGGGAGGGAGGGAGAGAGGATAACACCATACACATAATTAAACTTTAAAAAAATAAGAAGAATTTTGTGGTGGGCGTCAGATCAGTGGGTAATGGTAAAGTGCTTGTCTTGCAAGCCCAAGGACCTGAGTTGATCCCCAGTGCCTCTGGAAAAAAAAAGGTGGAGTACAGTGGTGCTTATGATTCTGGTGTAGGGGAGGAAGAGAAAGGTCGGTCTTTGGGGCCCTGTGGCCGGCCAGCCTAGCCCAATCTGTGAGCTTCAGGCCAACTGAGACAGGCTCCATTTCAATCAATGAAGGTGCAAGGCATGGTGTACACCTTTAATTCCATCACTGAAGAGGCAGCTCAGGCAGACACCTGTGAGTCTGAGGTCAGCCTAGTCTATGTGGCAAGTTTCATGCCAGCCATAGTTATGTATTGAGACCCTGTTGATCTCAAAATAGATCATGGTGTATAGCCCCTGAGAAACGATGCTTGATGTCTGGCCTCCACATGCATGTGCACATATATGCTTGCATACCTGCACATGCATGAACCCACACATTTGTGCCCCCATATGTGCTCCCACATTTGCATACACACCAAGAATTTTAGTAGAATCGAGTGGAGAAATGTTGGTGAAGGCAGCAGAGGCTGGCTAGGGAAGATTTCTTAGAAAGAACTTTGAACAGGTGCATGAGAAGCAGGTAACCATAAAGCAAAACAGGAAGTTTATCCCAAGTGGAGGGAAGAGCACACGTCAAGTGTCCCCAAAAGCTGCAAACTTGGCATAACTGGGGGATAGGAATCAGGCTGGTGTGGCTCAAGCTGGAAGAAAAGAGGGAGATGGGGTTGGGAAGATGACCCAGTGAGGAAAGCACTTGCCATGCAAGCGTGAGGGTAGGAGTGCAACTCTCAGAAGCCACATAAAAGCCAGACGCAATAGCATGCATATATAATGCTAGCGTATGTAAGTACATATAATGCTATTATATGTAAGTATATATAATGCTAGTGTATATAAGTATATATAATGCTAATGCTCCTACAGCAAGATGGGAGGCAGAGACAGGAGGATCCCAGAAGCTTGCAGGCCAGCTGGCCTAACGTCCAAGGTGGAAAAGCAATTAAGTAGAATGTGAGGACCAACAACCAAGGTCCCACTCTGATTTCCTACTCCACTAAGACTCAAAAATAGAAAAAAGTCAACAGACAGCAAGCAGGAACCGTATGACATGGGAGATCACAGTAAGGAATTTGGGCATTTACCTACTCTTTTACAGAATACACTGTCCCCCACCATGGGACCCTGAGATGTTCTAGTCAAAGCCTTACGATGGTCCCAGTAGTTAGAGGCAGGGGTGGTAGTACTGAGGAGAAGGTTCAGCTGATGGTGGGCCAGGCTAGAATTAGTCAGGCTGTTAGTGAAGATTTGCATTGACTTAGTGTTCTTTGTTTTGTTTTAGTTCTGACATTTTTGAGACATGGTCTCAAGTAAACTAGGCTGGCCTTTAACTCAAAGATTTCCACTTTCACAAAGATGCAGGTTTGCATTCTGATCCTTCTACCTCTGTCTCCAAAGGCTGCAATTACAGGCATGAAGCCCCAATTAAGTCACACTGATGGCAAAACTTTAGAGTGGACAGAAGCTGCATGGGCTGACTTCATCAGCACCACCTCCATCACCCCCATCTCTCAGCAACGACCACTTTTACAGCAGCACCATTCTGGAGTCTTATCATCCTCTGTCACAATGGCAGCTGTACCAAAATCCTTGTGTCATTTGTAGATTTAAAACAGTCGGACATTAGCAGTTTCTCAGGATTCCTATTAAATGCACACATTTCTTGTCATTTTGATTTCTCAGTGTCATGTGGTGTGCTGGCTAGTTTTATGTTAGCTGGGCACACACTAGACTCATCTGAGAGGAGGAAACCTCAATTAAGAAAATGCCTCCATAAGATTGGGCTATAGACAGACCTGTAGGGCATTTTTCTTTTTCTTTGTTTGTTTTGTTTTTCAAGACAGGGTTTCTCTGCATAGCCCCGGATGTCATGAAAGTAGTTCTGTAGACCAGGCTAGCTTTGAACTCAGAGATATGCCTGCCTCTGCCTCTGGATGCTAGGATTAAAGGCATGTGCCATTGCCGTCGGGTGCATTTTCTTAATTAATAATTGGAGGAGGCCCCAACTCGTTTTGGTTAGTGCCACCTCTGGCCTGGTAGTCCTGTGTGCTATAAGAAAACAGGAAGAGCAAGCCATAGAGAGAAAGCCAGTAAGCAGTGCGGTGTGCAAGCATAAGCCATAGAGAGAAAGCAGTAAGCGGTGCGGTGCGCAAGCATAAGCCATAGAGAGAAAGCAGTAAGCGGTGCGGTGCGCAAGCATAAGCCATAGAGAGAAAGCAGTAAGCGGTGCGGTGCGCAAGCATAAGCTGAATGAAGTCTTTCCTCCCCTGAGTTGTTTTTGGTCGTGTGTTTCATCACAGCAATAGGAACCTGTGGTAAAGAGGGGAGCGGCAGCCCTGTTCCCAGTGCCCGGCTCCCATGAGTCAGGCGCAGGGCCCCTTGAGCGGGCAGGTCGTTGGGCGCCAATCTGTAGTATGAGGGGCGAGCGGGCTGCTTGTCATCCCAGCCCCAGCCACCCTTGCCTGTGTCCCGCCACCCCGCTAGCTTACACCCAAAATAATTACACAGAAACTGTATTCATTTAAACTACTGCCTGGACCATCAGTTCTAGCCTCTTATTGGCAAACTTTCACATCTTGATTCAACCCATTTCTAATAATCTGTAGGTCACCACGGGGTCGTGGCTTACCGGGAAAGATTCAACGTGTCTGACTTGGCAGCTTCATGGCGGTGGCTCTCCCTCTCCCGCCCTTATTCCTCCCAGAATTCTCTTCTGTCTATTCCGCCTGATTTCTGCCCTATCAAAAGGCCAAGGCCTTTTGATTCAACCAATGAAAGCAACCCAAATACAGAAGGACCTCCTACACCAATTCCCCTTTTCTGTTTAAACACAAAAGGAAGGCCTTAACTTTAACATAGTAAAATCACATATAACAAAACAGTTATCAATCAAGAATTACAGTTACATTATTTATATCTATTTTATCTTTTCTCATGACAAAGGAAAACTATAACTATCTATCTATTCTTCAACTCCATCAAAGACTCCAGAAGGATATAATATTACCCAAGTAAACCAGAAGTAAGCAATTTCCAAACTCTAGAAATGACAGAGACATCTCACTGCCTGGACAGTCTCCCAAAGTTTTTTTGTACTGTTGTGGCATCCATCTTCAGCCTACAGGTCCATAGTATCCAGCAGACATTTCCATGAAGCAGGAAAATTTAAAGACAGTTCAGTCACTTTCTTCTGTATCCTGTAGAATGTTAAAGACAGTTCAGTCACTTTCTTCTGTATCCTGCAGAATGTTAAAGACAGTTCAGTCACTTTCTTCTGTATCCTGCAGAATGTCTCACAGACTCTTTCATGAAACAGGAACCCCGAAGGATCGTCTCACCTTTAGGCAAATTCAGCAGTCCTCTCTCTGAGGGTTCTTTGTGTCCACTTTATGCAACAGTCCAGGCAAGAGCACTTTCTTGCCCATATGGCTAAGGAGCCTCTTCGATGCCCATCTTCCTCTTGAAGTAGCTCAGTGTTGCCAGGAGCAGACGTGTCTCATTGTCATGAAAAGCCCTAAGTTATTAAAACATTTAAAATGCCATGTTCTGTAGTCTTTGAGAGATATGAAGAATGTCTATCTAACTGAAATATACCTCTATATATCTAGAAAATCTAAGTAACATGACTACAGCTTGACTATATTGATGATTACCCATTAACAACCTATATTTCCTAATTATACATTACATTTTTAAATGAACTACACAATCACAATACCTTAATCAAGATCAGAAATACATATACATATAACAAAATTGACCTTAAACTTGTATCAATAAATCAAGATTTATACCAATGCAAATTATCCATATCTATATCATATCCCCCTTTAAATGTAAAAGAACATTTATAAACAATATTTGGGAATATGGGTGTCGTTTTTTCTCTCCAAACTTCTTCCTGCTGTATGGGGGCTCTGTCAATCAGGTCTTTTCATACAGATTGGCGCCCAACGTCCCGCCCAGCAAGGGGCCCTGCGCCGGACGGACGGAAGCCCAGCACTGGGAACGGGGCCGCCGCTCCCCTCTTTACTACAAGAACCCTGACTTCAAATAGGTAGGTGGTATGGTGTTCTACAGCTGGCGCAGCCACACAAGACAACATCAGCTAAATATCAGCGCTAGTTTGAGATGTTTGAGATTTGCTGGATATAGCACGGGAGAAAACTTCTGTTCAGCCTAGGACTGACCTGGCAGTTTGTTCAGGATGAGCTAGAGAGCAGAGGAACACACTGGAACAGAGGGAAGTCAGGCAACAGCTCAGGAGTCCAGAGCAGGCCCAAAGAACACTCGATTCCTCTAACAGGTGTCTTCTGAGAGTTAACCTCATTGAGATGGAGGAGGCTATGTAATCCCTTCCCGCCTTGGCATGGAATTGTTGGAACTTTGTTTGGGCATGGAGTGTGCCCAGGGACCAGGTCACTGTCTCACACATGCCCCAGGCGTAAATGAACATGTGACCATCCTGCTTTCTATTTCCTTTAAGAAGGAACCTTCAAACTCTGAGATATGGAGCAAACTGGATTAAGAGTGAGTCCCTGCAGAGAGACCATCCCCTTGATAGAACCTTCCCATGAATCTTTGCTGCTATGATTAAACCAGGAGATAGGAAAGACTCACAGATTACACAAAGAGTATTCACAATCCCCCCAAAATCCTTAATGTGTGCCTTTCCTTACCAACAACTTCCAGAACTGATAAAAGTGTGGGGGGGGGGATTGGGAAAGGAAGGGGAGAACCAAATACACACAATTCAACAATTGACAGACAGTCAAGGTGAGGGGGATATTGAAGATCATTATGTGGTGAAATAGTTCAAGATTAAAGCCAAAGAAGTACTTTCCTGGCTTGTGTGCCTATTGTTCCTCTTGGTAGCTAGGGGGGGGTACCTTTTCTTCGTCTGTGGTGATCATCTTAGGTAGTTACATTATTTTCATTCAGGGACAGATCTTTTGGAAAGGTCAGTAGTAAAGCGCATTCCACATGTCTAATCAACAGACCATGTCTTCAGCTGCTGTGGTGAGTGGGGCCTTTGGGGAGTTTGTTTTAATTTTCCCGGTTTTATGTTAGAGGTAGATGCTTTCTGTATCTATTGCACTCCCAAAGAGGAGACGTTACCCAGGCTTTCCCTTCATGATGCATTGTTTTCAATAAAGAAAATGCTCGAACAATCATGAGACCCCTTTGCTTTGCATTGCCACTTCACGAGGTATTTGTTCGGATCCATGAAATTTTAAAGGTGTCTCTTGTACCAAACAAATCTTATTTAATGCTTACGAATGTAAGAGGACACTTTACATTCAATTTATTTTTGGTTCCAAATACATTCAGGGAGCAAAACTCCTCAAACCAAAGCTTCTGCAAACTTGGGGAAGAAAATCAGTTATCGTTTGATGTCCAAATATAACATTTTTTTGCTTCATGGTTTATTAGCACCTTATCGTATTAGGTTTAAGCATGTGAAATTAACATTTTCTAGATTAGAAACAGCTATTGACAGTTCTATATTCACATCCAGCCCACACATTTCTTATGATGTTGACTTCAGATAAAAATTATTCAAATTGCTTATTATATATTACTTTCTCCCATAATTAAAACTTACAGAAGCAGGCCAGGCATAGTGGTGCATGCCTTGAGACCTAGCAATTGGGAGGTCAGAACTAATAAGTCTCAGAGTTTGAGGTCATCCTTTTCTGTCCTAAGCCTCAAGTTCAACACTAGCTTGACAGAACAGTGAGCTGGTGTCTTAGAAAACCAAAAGCAAACAAACAAAAAACAACAAAAAGTCTAAAGAAACGGAATGAGAAGCACGTGCCTCCAGCAGTCCTGAAGTAAATGCAAATCCCCACATCAGCTTACAAAAAATATATTCTGGTTTATAGCATTCAATAATTGAACTCAGTTTTGTGTGTTCTCATTCCTAGGTTGGCAGCATTGAAAGAATAGAAACTATGGACCAACATTATCAGAAGAATTTTCTCTAGTGGGGGCTTCCTTTGGCGTCCTGTATAAATTCCTGGGGTTATCAGACTACCTTTCCCACAGACCTGGTAATTGTCATTGTCAACATGTGCCAGTTTGGTTAAATGGTAGCCTTGCTGAACAGGTCGAAAGTCCCCTGCTGGACAAACTACCTTTCCCATCACTCTTTCCTGAATTATAATTTCCCATCATCGCCGCCAGAAGAAAAGCCACCAATTACATTCTTACTCACCCTTCTTAACAAGCAGGTAGTCTTAATTTAGCATGTGTCATATTTAAGTGCCAAATCTTGAGGGTGCCATGTGATGTGGTGGAGTATAGATTATCCTAACTGCTCTGGGAAATGCTATTTAAAAAAAAAAATCTGTGAATAATTCTCACAATTGGCCCTCTTCTGACACTGAAATCTCTGTGGTTTTTTTTTTCCCCCGCAAATGACTAGTGTTCCCCTTGCATATCTCTCACTATGGTCTTAACTATTGTGGTCCTGGGAGCTGGGCTCTTTCTAGAAGCAGTGTTTCTATATAGGTTTCTTTTATTGAACTCTGTTAGCAGCAGATTGAGCGTCGGCCCACCAGCACAGCGTTGCTGGTCTTGCTGTCCTCACCACGGCGATGCCAGGCAGTGAAAACGAAGAAGCTGAGACTCAGATTTATTTACCTACAGAGCTGACATAGTCATTGATTCCGGGTACTTCAAATGCGCTCTATTTTGGTCAATAAAGATTTTCTTTTTTCTGAGCAGAAAACCCATATGCTTCCTGTTGTTACCTAAGGAGCCCAGTTCCAGAAATAGCGGAGGAGAAAGAGGCCAGGAGCAGGAAGCCACTTAGAGAAGAAGAGGCAGAGTACTGTAGAGAACAAGTTAAACTCCCAGAGAAACCGTTATGCCCAGTGAATACATGTGAGCGCCGCCAGCCGGCTCGGCCCTGATGTGGCAGCTTGCAATCTGAAGGCTGAGGTCAGAGGGCCTGAGTACAATTCCTGGATGCGGTTGGGCTCCTAGGGAAGTTGCCTGCCTCTGGGCCCCAAGACACTTGTCACTGAAACTGCTTTGGAAATGGCATTGTATGTGACATCACAGGGGAAGCACACTAGTGCTCCTTTGCATTAATTTCTGACCAGTGTCAACTACGAAAGCGGCGGTTATGCTTCAGTAACTTCTAGCCATTGCAGCGAGACTTTCAGAGACAGAAACAAAGTCTGTCCTTGGCAAAAATCTTCAGAAAAGGGCTCTAAAGAATCATGAGTTCAGATTCAGAGACAGAAACAAAGTCTGTCCTTGGCAAAAATCTTCAGAAAAGGGCTCTAAAGAATCATGAGTTCAGATGAAGCCAAGCTAACAATCTAACAGAATCACGTAATGATTCTGTGGTGACCGCAGCCTCGAGAGGAGCACCTACAGACGTGCCACGGCGCACCTCAGAGCCTGGTACAGCCAGGTTCTGGTTTTAACTGTGTGAACCTTGACTACTGATTTAATCTTCTCAAACCCTGGTTTTCTGACCTTTAAGGTGGGAATAACAACACTCTCCTTGCAAGATTGCCGTAGAATAAACAATGGCCAAGAGACTGCTAGGCACATCATTGGCACTCAAGAGAAAGCACTCCTTTTTCTTAAGAGGGGCCAGGTGATGTAATGCAGAGTATCAGAGCGCTTATTGTACAATAGAATACATACAACAAACTCTTATACTTCCTTTGAAATCGAAATTAGAAAGAAAACGTATGCATAAAATAACATTCGAAAATTTACTCGAGATCTTTTGGCTGCCCTTAATTTTTTATAGTAGACAGTTATTTATTTATTTATTGATTGATTGATTGATTGATTGATTGATTGGCTGGTTGGTTGGTTGGTTGATTTATTTTTTCGAGACAGAGTATCTCTGTAGCTTTGGGGGCCCATCCTGGAACTAGCTCTTGTAGACCAGGCTGGCTCGAACTCACAGAGAGCCACCTGCCTCTGCCTCCCAAGTGTTGGGATTAAAGGTGTATGCCACCACTGCTCAGCTTATTATAGACATTTAAACTTTCATAATTATAAGAATATTGACTTTAGATTTATATTAAGATTTAAAATGTCTATCCCTGGCCTGGAGATACAACTCAATGGTAGAACACTTGCCTGGCATGAAGGAGACCAAACACTGTTGAAAGTATTTCACATGCATTATATCATGTGTTTCCTCAAAGTATGACGAGTGCTGCTGTTCAATAAGTCGCCATTAACCACAAGTAGCTTTTTTATATTGTAATTTGTGAACATACTATACATTAGACTTAAAATTCATTTCCTCAGTTTCCCAAGTTCAAACTTCAAGTGTTCAGTGCTGACCACTGTAATGTCTACCTCAAAGTGCTGGACCCAGAGCATCATCATAGAGAATTTATCTATGCAGTGCATCCTCAGAATTTTAGGATTTATTCTATTTTAATTGTGTGTGTTGTGTGTGTGTGTGTATGTGTGTGTGTGCACATGCACGCATGTGTGTTCATGTGAGCGCAGATGTCCATGCAGGTCAGAGGTGTTAGATCTTCCTGGAGGTGGAGTTGCAGGCAATTGGGAGTCACCAAAGAAGAGTGCCAGGAGACAAACTCAAGTCCACTGTGAGAGCAGAGCCTGGTTGAACCACTGAGACATCTCCCCAGTCCCACTTCTTACTTCTTGGAGTCTGGGTAATTATCTACCATCACTACCTTTGAGCGGGACTCAAACGTTGAGAACATGACTCTCAGCTTCTCCTCTGACCAGAGCCACAATGCCCCAGTGTCCACAGTGATGCCCTTTCACATGTCCACTTCTCTTCTCCAGGTGATGGAGAACTTGGTGAATTACATGCATCACGATGACTTTGTTGGTCAGCTTCCCATGACTGGAATCATAGCTAAGACCGTGTGAAAGGGGAATTCTTTATTTTGGCTCAGAGGTTAAGAGGTTTCAGTCTGTTAGCCCTATGGTCAGGAACCTGTGGTGAGGCAATATGTCAGGTGAAGAGGTCCAGCAGATCAAGCCGTTCACCTCATAGTGTCTAGGAAGAAATGAGAGACACTGCTGTCCCACAATCCCCTTCAAAATCATGTCAGGAACCATCTAGAACACCAAATCAAGTCCCACTTCTTAAAGTGGTACTGAAGTGAAGATGGCACATTTAACACACCAGCCTTTGCCGGGCTCTCCAGTCCCAAACTCTAGCGCTGATAAAATACTCATTATACACACCTGCAATATTCTAAATTCAGGCATTCTCATGTTACTTCTTGTTTTTTTTCACATCTATGTATGCACTGTGTGAGTACTTAATTTTTAAAACTTACTCTCATTGAAACATAAATTTATTGTTTAAAAATGTATTAATAGAGTGGATGTACACTGAGCTGAGTAGAGTCTAAATTTGTAGATGTAAGTACAGTGAAAATGAAATATTTTCATTTTCATGAAATATCCCTCCTATAGAGGAGAAAGAAGGGAAAGGGAGAGAGAGAAACAGAGAGACAATTGGTACTACGGTGTGAAGCACAGATGATTACCAAGCATGTGCGTTCCTTGCTCTAATCCCAATCATTGGTGGGAAAGTGAAGAGAAAATTTCTTTCTCATAATGTGAGCTGATGCTGCTCATTCATAAGATATCAGATATAAGCTACCCTGGACTTAAACTACACCACACAGACAGCAGGCGCTTCAGAGAGGAGACGATCTTCAAAGGAGATGCTTCAGGGAAGGATGCATGCATGTCCGTTAAAGGCTGGAGGGGAAGCAGCCATAGTGCCATTTGCCTTTAATCCTAGCACTTGGGAGGCAAGGCCAGTGAGTTTGAGGCCCAGCTCATCTAGACAGCAAGTTCTAGGACAGCTGAGAGCACAGAGTGAAACCCTGTCTAAAATAATAAGAAAATAAATGTATTTTTGAAGGAAAAAACTACCTAGGACAAAAGAGCAGCATGTGCAGTAAAGGGGAAATGTGGCTGAGAACAGGAGGACAGTGAGAATGTCAGCTTCCGGCTGGAAGAGCACTTCCGGAACCTTGGGGAAGACAAATACATTGGTTCCGCCGCCGATCGAGAGGGTGGCTTTAGCCTTCACACAGGAGAGTGGTGGGAAGTGGCCCTCTTCATGTCATTTAGGACATGGAGAGCTTTGAGGAGCCAGAGAGCATCAGCATGGGGCTACAATGCTCCATACTTCATCAGACATGAGGTCAACCCAAGACCATAGGGTCCCTCCACAATCCACATTCCTTTCACTAGTCCTAAAATGCCCAGGCTTTGAAGTAATCTTTTTCCCCAGATGTATTTAAAGTTCCCATGGCTATGTATGGGACTGCCTACCCCAGTAGCCCCAAGTCTGAATGCTTACCTCAGGGCTGGTTACAGGAGCCATGCACAGTGGCTCTAGACAAAGGCAGGTGGTGTGAAAATCCAGGAACCAGGAATGAGGTATTCAGACTGTCACAGCTGGTGTTACTTGCAGTGCAGAAGGGAGCATATTTCTGTTGTTGCTCTGGCGTGTTCAGACTGGGGCATGGTCTTAAAACCAAGTTGGCTGTGGAAACTCTGGAACCCACTGCCTGGGTCTAAATAGCAATGTAACCACCTGGCCTCACTCCTTCCTTATTTAAAAAGTATTAACAAGGGGATGTGCAGAGATGCCTGAGTCAGTAAACTGCTTGCTGCACAGCATGGGGACCTGAGTTAGCATCCCCAGAATCCATGTAAAAAGATGATCATGGTTGGTGTGCCTACAATCCCAATGCTGGGAAGGCAGAGGGAGCAGGGGATCTATGGAGCTCAGTAGCCTGACTGAATCTGACTGAATCAGAGAGCTCCAGGTTCTATTTTTAGTTCCAAACAATAGAATGTAGAGTAATAAGGGAAGAGGCCTAACATTGATCTTTCATGTGTGCCTGCTCATGTCCTTTCTCTCTCCCTCTCTCTCTCTCTCTCTCTCTCTCTCTCTCTCTCTCTCTCTCTCTCTCTCACACACACACACACACACACACACACACACACACACACACATTGTTAACTAGGAGACTTACACCCTTTTTGCAATGATTTGTTTAGCATGTTCCTCCTTTCAGCTATATTAACCACTATGCATCCACTCAACACACCTTTGGCACTCTCTGCTCCTGAGACTTCATGAGGCTCTGGTTTGCTGAGACTTCTAATTGTTTCATCACTCCTAAAGCCACTTTCCACATCAAACTCTGTCTCCAGCCCGCCAGATCGTTTTCCACCTCAGGACCCTCAGACCGGCCCAACTTTCCTCCTTCAATGGCACCCTCCCTCCTCTTACCCGCTACCTTGTATTCCACTTCAGGTCACTGAGAAACTTTTGCTCACGGTGATGTAGATGATCCATTGACACACCCATCTTTCCTAAGTCTAACTTGATCAATTCAAGTTAGTCCTTTGAATAGTCCTTTTCATCTTAGTGTCTTTATGGTTTTCCCTTCCTTTTCTCACGGTCACAATGCCTGTGCTTAATTTTGACATGCTGCATGAGCATTATTAATCCCATTATGTTTGGGAACTAGTGAGAAGAATGAAAACTCCCAACTGATAGCAGATTATGATGGGAAAAAGTGGATGCTAACATTTATTGCTCTGGGCACATCTGTCACTTGTATAAAAATTGCTTTAGAATCTAAAGTAATAGACTTATGACTAATTTTGTAAACTGAATTCATTCCCCAAAGAGCTTTTCTGGTTTGTGATCATATTTTGATTTCTCTCTACTTCAAACTCCATGCAACTCAGAAATCAATTCTGTTTTGTTCAATATGGTGTCACAGACTGCCTCAAAGTAACTGCACTGAAGCCCCATGCTCGCTACAGGAATCTGGGCAAATGTACAGACAAAAGGCTTGAGCCTCCTCTCAGATAGGAGCCTCAAGTCCAGCTCTCCTCACTTCTGAGCAACTGGCCACAGATATCAAAGCCCTCATTAACCCCCAGGCTTTCTAATAGACCATAACAACCCACTGAAGCCAGGGCCATGCTGTATTGTACTGATAGTTTGAATATGAAATGAAATGTAACACATAGATTTATGTGTTAAATGCTTGATCACCGAATGGTGGCATTGTTTAGGGAGGTAGATCCTAGCTGGAGAAGCAGACCACAGAAGAACTTGGTTTCAGAGGTTGTATCCCTGGCCCCTGGTCCTTTCCCATACCACTTCCTGTCTACAATGTGGTGAAGAAATCCTCTGCCACGTGTTCTTGCTGCAGTAATGTTCAGCCCAGTTACCCAGGACCACCAGCCATGCCATGAAACCCTCTGAGACTGTGAGCCAAATTAAATCCTTTCTCCTTTATTTATATCAAGTATTTTAATTGCAGCTACACAAAGGTACTCAAACACTAATGACTGAAGTTCCGTGGTAGCAAAGAGACAAAAATCAGAAAGAGTCAAGGGTGCAATGTCTGGCTAAAGTGCAGTATCTGAAAAGATCAAAATCTTGCAGCATCCTTGCCCTTATGAAAGCACATTGTGTCCCAGCCCTGACCCCCTGCATTAATTTGGGATGACATAGGAAAGCTCACCTTCAGCCTTCATAGGTGACACTGGTGTGTTGGGGAATATTGTTTTCAGGTGTGTGACTTTTGTTTATGCTGCATTTATTTAACTCTGTAAAGCTGTGTTACATTGCTGTCTAAAACACAGGATGGTCCTACTAAAGAGATGAATGGCCAATAGCAAGGCAGGAGCAAGGATAGGCAGGGCTGGCAGGCAGAGATTATAAATAGAAGGAGAAACCAGGAAGAACAGAAGAACAAGGAGCAAGAGAGAACAAGGAGAGGAGGACATCAGGGGCCAGCCACCCAGCCAGCTACAGAGTAAGAAGGAAAGTAAGACATACAGAATTAAGAAAAATAAAAGGTAGACAGGATAATTTAAGATAAGAAAAGCTGACAAGAAATAAGCAAAGCTAAGGCTCAGTATTCATAACTAAGAATAAGCCTCCATGTGTGATTTATTTGGGAGCTGGGTGGTGGGCCCCTCAAAAAGCCAAAAGAATAAAACGTCACACAACACTGGGGTTTCACAATGTTGATGTGATTGGTTGGATTCTTGCCCATGTGACTAAGTATTCAACCAAAATCTCCTCCTTCCCAGATGTTGGGCTTGTATCATGTGTTTCCAAACTCCAAAGCCTAATGACATGGTTTGCTTTTCTGCCTAGGCCAACTACCATATTTTCATCTCATTAGCATAAACTATTCCACCATAAGTCACCTTGTGAGCAACACTAGAAAGTGTGGTCTGTAGCACCCACTATGGATAGCAAAAAACACCCCTGCCACTAAACAAATTCCTAGAGTCTAGAGGTTACTTTCCAGGAACTAGAGAAAAGGTTAGCCCACTTAATTATCATTCAGTGACACATAGTGGGTGCAATTTAGTGGTTGTTAAGTAAATGACTCACTGGAGAGTTTAATTGGATTAAGCTAGAAATTTCTATGACAGTGTCAAACAAAATGGTACAAGAAAATGTGACTATTTAGAGTAATTTCTGATAGTGGTTTATTAAGGAATGTGGTGACTGGAGTTGAAGTTTATAGACCACTATCCTAAGATGCTTGTTGCTGATTAGAAGGTAAAAGATTCAGAGTAGGATTCAGTCACAAATGATGGGACGGAAGTAAACAAGGGCCTGGAGAGACTAACGAGAAAAAGAACTGACAGATCAAGATCAAATCCAAATCTCAGACAGGAGACAGAATGTTCTGAGAAACATTCACAATGCAGCTCTGTGCAAATACTATTTTTCAAAAAAGTTTGTTGCTTTAGGCAACTGCTTCTTTTCTTAAATTTCTTTTTCTTTAGTTTTATTTTGTGTAAATGAGGGTTTTGCCTGCATGTGTGTACTAGTATCACAGGCTTTCCTGGTATCCTCGGAGGTCAGAGGGAGTGCCTGATCCTCTGGGACAATATCTGAAATGACTCTAAAGAGTCGCCCATTCTCAATCCGGACCTGCAGTTTCTATGGCTGTGAGCTGCCATGGCAGTGCTGGGAATGAAGCGCAGATCCTCTGCTAGAGCGACAGGTGCTTTGAGCACCCAGCCAAGTCTCCAGCCCTAGGAGCCTGGTTCTCCCTTAAAGAGGACATTGAGCTATATCTGCACATACTCCATTATGAAAATGGGGGTTACGTTCTTCAAAAGAGTGAATGGGGACTGGAGAGGCGGCTCTGCAGGCAAGAGCCCTGACTGCTCCCCCAGAGGTCTTTCTTCCACACAGTTGGATTCAACTGCCAGCAGGCACCCAGCAGCTCACAACTGTCTGTTACTCCACTTCCAGAACACCTGACAAAACACCAATGCACATAAAATATAAATAAATAAATTTTTAGCTGGGAAGTGGTGGTGCATGCTCTTAATCCCAGCACTTGGGAGGTAGAGGCATGCCAATCCCTGCAAGTTCAAGGCCACCCTGGTCTACAGAGTGAGTTCCAGGATAGCCAAAGCTACACAGAGAAACCCTGTCTCAAAAACAAAAACAAACAAATAAAAAATAGTAAATAGAGAATGGCCTAGCAATTCCACATCTATGTATACACCCAAGAATAAAAAACAGGGACTCCAATGGGTAATTATATATCCATGCTTAGAGCAATGTTGTCCACAACAACTAATGGAATCAGCTCAAATGTCCAATGGCAGACTAATAAATATCAACTAAATAGTGTGCAAATATTCAGTTGAATATCATTAGCCATGAAAACTAAGTTTTAACATAACTGGAAGACATCATGTTAAGTGAACTAAGCCAAGTATGGGGGGAATAGATATTACATGTGTTCCATGTATCCACTTATATGAGGTATCCAGGAGAGTCAAATTCACAGAGATGGAAAACAAAGTGTTGGTTACCAGGATGTTGCAGTAGGAGGAAATGGTATAGCACAGTGATTCTCAACCTGTGGGTCATGACCTTTTGGGGGGTCAAATGACCTCTTGACAGGAGTCGCCTAAGACCATCAGAAAACACAGATATTTGCCTTATGATTCATAACAATAGCAAAATTACAGTGTAAAGTAGCAATGAGGAGAATTTTATGGTTGGGGGTCCCCACAGCATGAGGAACCATGTTAAGGACAGCAGCCTTAGGAAGGTTGAAAACGAGTGGTCGAGTTTCATGACTTTGTTGGAGAGATTTATGACGGCAAAGGTTGCATAATATGAATACACTTGAGGCCACTGGGTTATGTTCTTAAAATTACTGAGAAAAATTTAAAGCTATATGTTTTATTTTTTTCCTTTGGGAATTTAACACACATGTCTGTGCTATGATCATGTAGTCCCAGTTACCCCCTCCAACTCTTTCTGGATTCCTTGTAAACCTCCCTTACAATTTCATGGATTTGCTTTTTTTTTTTTTTAATTCCACTGAATCCAATTCGAGCTGTGCTGTGGGACAATGGTCTATATCCTGTTAATTATATTTTAAATAAACGCTGATTGGCCACTAGCCAGGCAGGAAGTATAGGCGAGACAACCAGACAGGAAGTAGAGGCAGAGCAATGAGAACAGAATTCTGGGAAGAGGAAAGCCCATTCCTCTAAAGTCCTGGCCCAGCCACAGAAGAAGGGAGATGTGACTGCCTCACTGAAAAAGGTACCAAGCCATGAGGCTAAAATAGATAAGAATAATGGGTTAATAGAGGTTATAAGAGTTAATAAGAAGCCTGAGCCAATGAGCCAATCAGTTTATAACTAATGTAGACATATGTGTGATTTCCTTGGGACTTAACGATTGTGGGAACTGGGCAGGACAGAAATCCCGACAACAGAGCTGCCCTTATGAACATGAGTGTGGGGGAACCCACTGGAACATGGTTGCTCCAGTTTGTCCCTGTTGCTGTGATAAAACACAGATATAAACAGCTGGGGAAGGAAGGGTTTAATCTGGCTTACAGGTCCCATCAATGAAGGAAGCCAGAACAAGAGCTTGAAGTGGGACCTTGGAGCAGAAACCATGGAGGGTAATTGCTTGCTTCATTGTTCTCTTTGTGGTTACAACCCAGGACCCCTATCCAGGGATGGTACTGGGAACAGTGAGCTGGACTCTCTTACATCAAGTAGCATCAAGAAAATGGTTCACAGGCATTTCTACTAGCCAGACTGATGGAAGAAATTCCTTAACGGAAGTGCCTGTTTCCCAGGTGTTTTAGATTGACAACCAAGATTAGCCATCACAACAGTCAATCATTCCATCAGCCACCACAACACCAAGGAAAACTGACTCTTCCACCCCCAGCAGCCCTGGACCCACAGTAACTCCTCAGCTACGGGTGGGGCTCTTGTACCCCTCCCCCATCCAGGTTGGAATGTTGACTGACTTGATTTTGTGTAGATCAGATCTTGTGCAGGCAACCAGAACTGTTGTGGATTCCTGGGTGCAAAGGTCCAGCCACAGCCCCACACACGGGTTTACTTCCGTCCTTCTCAATCTCTGGCTCTTCTTATCATTCTGTCCCCTCTTCTGGGATGGCCCATGAGCCTTCTGGGGATGATATGTGATATAGATGTCTTTTATGTGGTTGAGCACACTGCAGACCCTTACTGTCCACACTTCGGCTGTTGTCTCTGTAATAAACACTGTCCTCTGCACAAAGACGTTTCTCTGATTAGGTCTGAGTCATCCCGTGGACTTACTTATTACAGTGTAATAAACAGGCTAAGATTTGCACCAGAACCCAGCAGGCAGAGGCCAGAGAGGATGCTGCATACTCTACAATGCTAGGCTGTCCCTGCAGCAAAGACTTTCAGTTGTGATGAGGGTGAGCAGTCTTGCTTTCATGAAACAGTGAAAAAAACAACAGAAGAGATTGAACACTCTATCGGTCCTTGAACTTTTACACTGGCCTTCCATACTCAGGGTGCTTTCTAGATTTAGCCAAATCATGCTCAGAAGAAGCAGAAAGAAAGAAGAAGAAAGAAGAAAAATGCTGATGTCCCAAAACAGAATTTTGCAATTTTCAATTTACACACACACACACACACACACACACACACACACGCTCACTGCCATGTACATGTGCACATGTGCAGAGATTGTTTTTGGTTTAGTTTACCTTTTGTGGTAAACAAAGCCTAGAGCTATGTTTGAGACAGTCGTGGCATGAATTTTTCATGTTTGTTGTGTTTTTAATTCTGTTACATACATATTTGAGGAACTGATAATGAACTTTCTAAGCAAGGATATAATGTTTCAGTATGTTCTCAGTCTAAATATACATAATATGCTTTAATATGGCAAAAATTCCTAGAAAATTATGAACTTTTTTCTTTTTTATGAGAAAGAGCATCTTGGATATGCAAGTTCCTGTATTTAAGTCCCACCAAGATGAAAAGCTGAGACAACATTGTGTTTCTGAAAGATGCACAGAGATTCAGCAGAAAGACATGCCGCCCCCACTGTCGTTGTCAACACCACCACTATCACCAGCAGCAGGATGCCCTCGTTTTCTAAGGCATCACCATTAATTTCTCTAGTTTAATAGTGCAGAGAGGTCTCAATGATAAAGAACCATTCTTCAAAGCTAACATGATTGTTAACAATAGGACAATATTTACTGTTAAATAACCACAGCAAATAAAAATTTGAATGAACACTGGCAATAAAGAAAAACTATACTTGGCATTTGGGGTACATGGGGTCACTGGATCAGTGGCCATTTGACTCAGTCAGATAAACTTCTGAACCACATCAAAAGCCTGTGACTATTGCTATTTTCATGAAATAGAGGATATTCTATCAAAGAATGTGTGTGTGTGTGTGTGTGAGTGTAGTGCCACAGCATTTGATGTAGCTTAAACATAAGTAATAAGGACTTCTTTTTAGGAAACAATGACTCAGAAGAAGAGGGTTAGAACCCAATGAAGAACCCAATGGTTCTTCAGGTCCAATAAATCTTGAAGACCTTTTCGTAACTTACTAACATATCAGCAGGCAAGTCATACATTTTACTCGCAATTTGTTTTTTTTTTAAATGCAGTAACTGCAGAAATCATGGGAACAAATGCCTTCTGAGTGGACCCTTAACACCTTCCCCCAGCTACAGACAGCCTTTGTCGCTAGCGAATGGACTTGACAGAGCTGGAAACTCCAGGAACTGAAAACGCCTTCCTACTGGAGATTCCCCGGAGTTGCTCTGTCTGCTGCTATTGCTGTTGGCAGCAGTGTTGACGGCAGTGACATGTCTTTTGACCAAATCTTCCTCTGCATCTCTCAGAAACACCATAGAGGCTCAGCATGGGAAATGTGTTTCTCCTCGATTTGCTTTTAAGCCTGGTGGGACCTAAGTACAGGTGCTTGCTTGTTCAGTACCCAGTCAAGACTTGAATAGAAAGGAGCTAGAAAAATCTGACCCCTATGATCTTTACATAGTCTATCCTATGTGACTAGAGTGACCAGATTACTTAGATGGCAATTCAAGAATAAAAACAAAACAAACAAACAAAAAAACTCCTTGCTATGAAAGCAGTAAACACAGAAATCCTTTCTCCTCCATGACCTAGCCTCTGATACTGCTCCTGATGAATGTGGGGGGGGGGTGAGGCTTGAGCTGAATGAAGCCCTGAGAATGCTAAGCCTGTGTTGCTTCACGCTCCATATCTCGTGCTAGTAAGTGATCTACTGTAGATGTGACTAAGGTACAAGAAGAAAGAATACAAACCAAGCCCCATCTCAGTACTAACAGCCAGTATCAGTAACACCTTATATAGGTGAGCTATATAAGGATATGATCATTTAGAGAAATGTGATGCTCCACCCTGAGCCTTCTTGGTTGATACTATACTGTCACTTTCTGTAAACTCCCTGTTGCTGACATTAGTCAGGGTCAGATTCTATTATTCGAAAACTAAGGGTTCCCAATACAAAACAAAAAACAAACAAAAAAACCCCTACTTTATTAATCCCTTAACAATTAAATGCCCCTTCAGTGGTGGATATTTAATTAATAACACCATCAAGAGTTTGGTACTTAATTTTAAAGCACACCTGCCTGGCTCTGAAGAAAGCTAGCCTTCCGTGGCAAGCAACTGTAACGGCTTTCTCAAGCTTCACCCCGTTGCTGCAGAATAGACGTGGTTATAAGAAAACGGCTGCAGCGGAGAGAAGTTGCTTGGTTGACCACAGATGGCAATGGGGGGTGCAATGCAACTAGAAACATACCCAGAAGTTCTCATTCCCTGGGTCAGGCTGCAGCTATTAAATCACATAGAAATACCAGAAAAGATAAGCTACATGAACCAGTGATTGCTAAGCTAAACACTCGGGTGAGTTCAAAGAGCCCTTAGGGCCTGCTGTTTATTTGGAAAAACTGGGGGTGGGGAGTGGTGAGGGACTGAGAGAAATAGAGGCCTAGCTACACGTTAGTTGATGATAGTCTCTTAACCAGTCATGTCTGAAGAATTTACATATTAAGGGTACATAAGTTCACATATGTGTGTGTGCAAGCACACGTCTGTTTTTTTATCGTACTTTAGTACACATTTAAGTAAAAATTATTTTTTTAAAACATACTGTCCGTAAATCATTGCAATATCCCAGATAAGAAGAATTCTGACCCAAAGAGCACATGATAGCAGCAGTGTAAGTTGGAAAAAATAGCCAATGTTGCAGTGCATTGAGTATAACATTGCTTTATCAAAAATGAAATTATTGAAGAATGGAGTGAGAAAGTAGAATTGTCATCCATTCCTTTTTTTGGAACTTATTAGTTGATTTCTCTAAGAGGCTAAAAGGTTCCAGAAGATATTTTTAATGTAACTGAGTGATTATCTCCCACAATCTTTCACTGAGAAAGCCCTTAGAAATTAAAAACAAAGGAAGGAAGGAAGGGAAGGGAAGGAAGAAAAGGAAGGAAGGAAGGAGAAAGGAAGGAAGGAAGGAGAAAGGAAGGAAGGAAGGAAGGAAAGGAAGGAAGGAAGGAAGGAAGGAAGGAAGGAAGGAAGGAAGGAAGGAAGGAAGGATATGCCAGTGCTTTCAGCCACTGATGTTTTTCAGGACTGAATTTTGACCTTTTGGTGTTTAAATACAAAATTTCACATTATTTTGCTCTCTCTGTAGGTCTGATTTCTTATCCCTTTTTCAACTTGGTTCTCTCATAGAAGCCACTATCCTTGATGACAGATGTGCCCCTGACTGTTCCTCATGACCACCAGCTGTGTTGTGAGAACTCTTTGGCCTTGCTTTTCTTCATGTCTGTCAAAGTGCACAGAGTGTCGAGGGCTGAGAACCCAGCCTGCATCAGGGCACCGCAGAGACTCTCCCCAGCATCTCAACAAAACTTGGAGGGAGATCCAGTTTGCACAAAGCATTTCAGTAACAGGAGATGTACTTCATCTATAAGATGTTATGTTAAATAACACCTTTAAAAGACCCAGAAAAATAGAGAAATCATACAAGGAATTAGACCCCACACTGATTCTTATTATCCATTGTAAATAAAGCCACTTCGAAAACTCAAGCACAAAAAAAAAAAAAAAAAACCACGTGTTCTTTTCAGAATCCCAAATGTCCTAAAACCTTTGACTTGAAACCCTCTGGTGGCCAAACGCCTTATGGCCTAAGCATTTTAGGCCATTGTGCAGAACATTCTGTGTGTCAAGATTCTTGCAGCAAAGAGATACTTAATAAGGAAGGTCTTCCAGTCATCTTTCCATGGTCTAATTTCGGAGATGTCTGTTCACTCCTTGCTCTTTTGTGTAGTTTGTTTGCTTTTATTTACAACTTTCTGCTGGATTCTAATGTATCCACTTTTGGCCACAGTGAGTTTATTTTTAATGTTATGCTGGGCTATGAAGCCGATACAGTTTCACCTCTTGGTCCCGTGCTGCGGAACTGAGCCCCGGACATAGCTCCATCTATCATCTGTGTTCCCTCTGCTTTAGGTGTCACACTGGCATGAAAATCAGAGCCCTGGCTCCAATTTTTCCAGCTGTCTCCGCTGCCCTGTGATCTTTTGGTACACATTTTCTAGCCTGTTTAAAAAGGCAAGCTTCTATCCCCCTTCTTTGATTGTGTTTAGGCACGTTGCCAGTCCAAGACATGGATTACTGTGAACAGAACCACAGACTTTTCTGAGCGCGAGTCATTTATGTGCAGTTAGCAGCATAAACCAGGAAAAAAAAAGGGGGGGCAGCCAGTCCCTGCCTTTCCCCGGCATCTGGGTAGGTTTTGATTTTACTTAGAGTTAAGAACAAAGCAACCACTGACTTTCCTCCCAAACTCAGACCTTCGTGACTTTTAATGACTTCATGAACCACTAGTCTTTAGACAACTGGAACATTTTTTTTCTTACTTTTTTAGTTTCTTTCCTTCTATGACATTTTATGATTATATGTTATGATACAGTTCTATTTTTGTTCTTCGAGTTTTTCTGAGTTCTTGAAGTTGAGAGGGCATTTTTTCCCCAATCATTTGGCCACCACCAAATGTGTTTTATGGTTTGGGGATAATGTAGAGAGAAGCTTTAAGCTCTGTGCCAACCCCAAACATGGCATTCCCTATTGAGTGAGCCAATTCCATCTCCTGAGTCTGAATAATTTAGAGGAGACGTGATGTCATTGTCTACTTAGAGATAAATGGAAAGGAGTCTGGGTGTAGAATTTTGGAGTGGCCTTTGTAATAATAGTAATTAAAAGGAACATTACCTCATATATTTAAACTTTTCTGCAAACCATGTGCTTTTCTCACTTTTTCTCACTTTTACTCAGAGAGGGTTCGTATTTCTGTTTCATTATTTTTGAAGCGCTGTTTAATGACACTGGTTTAACACTTTCTCACAGTTCATTGCTTCAGTTTTCATCGAATTATAGTTCTTGTTACACTAGACACTTTCATCACCGATTTCCATATGCCTCAAAGCCATGCAGGGACTGGTTTGCCAACAGTGGATTCAGATACCAGATCACAAGAGTGGCAGAGCACAATTTTCTCTTTAGCTTTTGCTTTCTCTTCTTCTTTTTTAGAAGTACACCTTAATTGTACAAAGTTTCACTGTGACATTTCCATACATTCAAATAATGTACTTCAATCGCATTCATCCCCTCTATTACCTTCTCTTATCTTTAATCCTTTAATCTTTTCCAAAACCAAGAGTTTAGAAATCACAGGCTCTCCAAACCCTTGGTGCCTCAGCATCAAATATGTGTTCAGCTAGATTAGTCTGTGTCTTTGGTGAAGGTTTAAGTTTACTGCAGACTGGAATTCTGATACACAAATGTTATGATGAATTAAGAGGGCCATAAGTGGTTTTATATTTTTCATATTCCTCTTGTGGAAAGCCAGCAACCATGCAATTTACCAAACAAAATCTCTAGCTTCTAAAAAATCCTAAACTCCCACCTCTCCTTATTCTACAGCTTTCTGATGCTATTGCCTTCACCAATGAAGTTCCTGTTTTCACACAATGACACAGATTAGCATCCATTGCTCTAAGTTTGCAGATGAGTGTTACATCAACAATTAGTGACACAATTTCATTATCAGCTGGTTGACACTTTTCAACAAACTATGCTTCTCTTGTCTTTGAATATGAATAGCACAAACAATGATGAACCAGTGGTAACTAGAAAAACATTAAGTGCTTAATTTGTTTTTTTTTCAATTATCACTCATGTATCAAGAATAAGCATACAAATAAACAAATAAGCAAAAAGCAGGGGAATTGGGATGATTTGTGCTAATCTGACAACTAAATGCAAATATTTGGTCTTTCAATATAAATTCCAGAAGCTTGATCATCAGAGAGCTACTGGATTCTGGAGAGGGAATCTCATGGGGAAATCTCTCTGATTACCATGTGTGTAGTGTCCCAGAATGGAATATGACTATTGAGTATGCTGGTCCTAGACATGCATTGCACTTATAATGAAAGCTCTAGTCTGCACAGGCACAGAAAGATGCTTAATGACATGGGAAAATATGTACACTATTAACTCAGTGGGAAGAGAAGCTACACAAGTGATGGGATTGATTCATTGTTTTACTTAATATACTTCTGGATTGAGTTATAGATAATACCTTCATATTAATTTGTGCAAAACAATTTTCAGGTGGTAATACAACTATAATTGCTGGGTGTATCAGGCATTAGCTAAGCCTTTAAAAAGTATTAATTCATTTAATCCTCATAATAACTCTATGAAGCAGGTTCTTTCTACAAAAGCAGAAGACAAGACACAAAGGACTTATGCAACTTGCCCAAGTCACAGAGGCAGTGCTAGGCATGGATGAGTTCAAATCCTGCTCTGCCCTCTGGATTCCCAACTGTCTTCTTGGTTTGAAAAATATACTTGACTGGAAACCTAGTTAACAGAATGTTCATGGTAGGTATTTCTGAGTGATGGAATTAATTTTAATTTAGCTTTCTATTTTTGATCTGTATTTTCTAGTCTTTCTCAGGATAACTGAGTACTTTAAAAAGGAAAAAAAATAACTGTTGTTTTTAAGTCCCTCTTGTACTAAGTGCAGAATGTGGATTTAACATAGCACTGTGCTGTGACCTAAAACAAAATAAAAAAACAAAAACTACTTTCTAGTAAATATTCCTTTAATTTGATGCAGCTGGTAAAGCCACATGCCCTAGATCTCAGCTTTTCAACCATTGTCTTAAGTAGAAATCTTACTTTGTTTATAGTTCACTGTGGGGAATCTAGAGAACAAAAGGAGAAACAAATGGAGGTTTCAAAACACAGAAACACCAAGAAAGGAATAAAGTTGGAAAATATAGTTGTCACTGCATTAGTCCTAAATGTCCTTATTAATTTATATTCATTTCTTCTTAGAAGTCTGAGCTGCTAGGGAGGAACACAGTGACATAGCTTGAAGCAAGGACCCCAGCGTCCGGATTATTATTCTTACAATAGATTTTTTTCAAGACTAATAGGGTCCACATGGAACAAGAGAATAATGTTATTATTTGTAACCACCCTGTCTATATTTCAGCCCCCCCGAAGGCATATTTATTTCCTTGAACACTTCTTCACTGAGATGCATTTTAATTTGTGTGTGTAAATGTGTGCGTGCGTGCACGTGTGTGTGTGTGTATGCCATACATGTGCAGGTACCTGAAGTATCTAGTCCCAAAGAGCACACAGGATCCACAGAAGTTGAAGTTATAAATGGTTGTGAGCCACCTGATGTGGTTACTGAGAACTGAACTCAGGTCCTCTGGAAGAGTAGTATACACTCTTAGCTGATAAGCTATCTCTGCAACTCTTTGAAGATTCCAATGGAAAAAAAATCAATTGTTAATAACCTCTGAGAACTTTCTGTGTAGTTCTGAATGGAGGTGAATTAGTTTTAATGAAATCAGACCTAGAAATCGTGTACCTAAGACAGTTTTAAAAGAAAAACAGAACTGCATTTGCTCCCCCTGTTGTATTTCATAGCGGATGAGAATAAGCTCATAAGTTAATCACCTATCTTATTAACTTAAGGACTCAATAACTCAACTGTTACTTTTTTATTTTTTAAAACTGCACGTTTTAAGGTTTGTACATAACAGCGTTTTATACCACGGCTGCATCTAGCGCTGGGGTTCTTCCTGAAATACGGCATTCCAAAAGGCACAGGTAAGATGTAGGGAAGATGCCTAGAAGACATAGCAAGGTTGGAGTGGGAATGAAATGAGGGGATTAAGGATGATGTCACTGGCTGGGGCCACATGCCTGCAGCTTGATTGTCAAGATTCTAATAAACTATTATTATTTTATCATTATTATCATCATCATTATAATTACTACTATTAAAATGTATTCAAATTTCTTGGATGCATTCTTGTTTTGCCATATTTTATCTTCTCCATAATAATCCGTATAAAAGCTGGTATCGCCTTCTAACCAATGGTTAGAATCCCCCTGTTGGCCTCAGTGTGTCCACTCTAGCTGCCTAAGATCCGCTCTCCCCACTGGGAAAGAGTGACCTTTACAGGACACTAATGTCACCATGGTACTGCTTTTTCTATTTAGGATCTTTAAACAGTTTCTGATTGCCCTCAGGATAAAGCCAAACATCTTCAACAAGGCCTCAGCCATGACCTTCAGATGTCTTTAGCTTGGCCCTGTAGTTCTGGCCACCAATCCTGTCAATTCCAAATCCCTCTCCCACTGCCCAAAACATCACCCTCAGTACCCGACCACCCTGGCTTCTCTTTTCTGTAATATGATTATGCTCCTTTCTTCCACAGGAAGACTTCACCCAATTCCATGAGACTATAGAGAGTTGGTCCTTGGTATCTATTGATTCTGCACACTCAGGCTCAATCAAGTGTAGATATAAATATTTAAAAAAGCAATTGCATCTACATAAAGACGCACAGAGCTTTTGTTATTGTTCCTTAACATTATTAACAATTATTTACATACTATTTGCATTGTATTCAGTATTATAAGTAACCTATAGATGAGTTAAGCATGCTAGAAGATGTACTATACCATTTTACATAAAGGACTTGGGCATATTCAGATTGTGGTATTCAAGAGGAAGAGAGGTCTTGGGAGGGGAACAACTGTTTGTGAATATTGATGGACTACAATCTTTTGTAATGTGAGGAAAAGACTCCTACTTTGGGCATGATTAGATCATAAGCAGGGTGTAAGAACTTTGTCTGGGACTGGAGAGATGGCTGAGTGGTTAAGAGTACTGGCTGTTCTTGCAAAGGACCTAAATTTGATTCCTAGTACCCACAAGACAGTTCACAACTGTCTGTAACTCCGGTCCAGGGGATCCGATTGGTTAGTCCATAGTAACACAGATGCACAAACACACATGCAGACAAAACACTTATATGCATTCATTTAATAAATAAATAATTAAAACTCTTAGAAAATGAACTGTGCTGGGCCCACTACAAGGTTTCAGAAGTATTAATTGATGTGCCACCAAGATAGCTTAGTAGAGAAAGATGCTTGCCATCAAATCCAACCACCTGAATTCAATCCTCTGCCCCCAAATGGTCGAAGAGAAAACTGTTGACAATCCAGCCAGTTCTCCTCTGACCACACATGTAAGGTGCCATTACATACCCACCCACATATATACGCAAATATAATAAGCGATATAAGTAAATGTAAGAAAAAAATAAAATAACAGTTGAGTAATTTGATCCTTATGCTAATAAGATAGTGGGGAAAATTCTAGTTTCTTATGTTCTAAATTCAGTTTTAAAAGTTGTATTCATTCATTTATTTTTTTTTCTAAGAAGGAAAATTATGCTACCATGTCTAATTGAATTATCTATCTTGGAAAAAAAACTTCATAGGTATAGGTTTTATTTATCTGCTTGTATGGCTTTCCACATTACTCATCTTGTAAGATTATTTTAGCTCTGCTTCAGTGAGACTCTACTCTTTCCCCATGACCAAATTTGGGGCCATGGCATGTGAAAAGACTCAGTGTAGTACATAAAAACTGATAGCAAAAATCATGTGAATCTGTTAGGATTTAAAACTGAAAACATACCAACCCATGCTCAGCATCCTTTAAATGTCCCCATTGTAGCACTTAGATACAGCCTCAGAGTCACAAGAATGTTGGTCAAACCCATAGCACCGCAACATAACTAATTATTTTAGAAATATTTGCCTAGATCTTTATATGTAATAAATATAAATAAATATAATGTAAATATATACTGTTATATAAATATAGATATAAATAATATAAATATATCTATTATATTATCCACCATATGTAATAATAAATGTAATATTTTGTCTGATACATGCTAGACATCATTTACTAAAGATGGTAAGAATTAATGTTTTGTAAATTTTTAAGATTTTCATATCTTCCTTGCTTGTTATTATTTCTGCTGCCAAAAAAGCTAAATCAAATTTACCTTGTCTAGTATAGTCATTATGAAACTTTTTTCATGAAGTAAAATTTCATCATTCTAGTAGGTCTGCAATCTTTCTCAGTCATGTATATTTTTGTTAACCAAAAAGAAATTTTAAATAAAACAAATCCCCAAATTATTCTTATATTTATTTTGAATGTGTCTCAAAGAGACATATGTAAAGATCAGATTAATCACATGGGTTCTTTTGAGAATATATCTTGACAAACTATCTTTGTAAATATTTAGGCACCAGTTCTGTTCAGATTTCTTTTTACTTTGGTATCCTACTGTATTTAAAGAGAAAAGCCTACAAATGGGCCAGACATTAGCACAGTCTTCAGTTTCTCACTGAGAAAATAATTTTCTCAAACAGTCTTATATTTCTAGAGACATTAGCAAAACCAACTAAACCATTTTAGCTACATGAAAAAGTTCTGATTCTCCCAACACCAGCTTTATGACATCACTTCCTTTCTTGCCGATCTGGCATAGATTTTTCTTCATTGTGTATTTGACTTACTCATTGATGCGTTCTCTTCTTTGCTTTTTCATTTATTGATTCATGTGGTCATTTAACAACTGTTTCCAAGTGTCTATGTGCACTGCACGTAAGTGCAGAGGGTAGAAAGAAATATAAGGCATAGTTTGTCAACTTTGGGCAGGGGTTACAATAAAGTACCTGAAACGATTTTAAAAAGTGAGAACAATGAGGATTCAGGATTTTTAAAAGGTAGTTTATTTGTTGCATGTTCATTTTTCTTACATCTCAGTGGTAGTACTACAGAGTTCTCTCACTTCTAGTGACACTTAGCCTAGACTAGATAAATATGACTATAAAAATGTAGATAGCTTAAAGACAAAAAGAGAGAACAGCTATAGTTTTTCATAAGATTTATATAATTTCATTGAAATTACCAAAAAATATGATGGTTTTAATGATTTTATTCCTTTAAAAGAACCACAGGACAGCCCAGGTGTTATTGACGCCTGTTTCAGGAGTCTTTCTTACAGGAGGCTGTAGCACTAATTCAACAAAGTATTGATCTTTTAAAGGAAGCATCGTTTGTCCCTATGCCTCCATCCAAGTTGTCCCTTGTTTCTCTCCTTTTCTTCCCTAAGTGCATTCTGAAAAGATACTTTTCAGGGTTTTATGATGAGCATCAGGAAGTGGATGCAGTCAGCATCCAATCGTTTTAATATAAGTGTTCAGGGTGTGTACCTCTATTTGTGGCTAATAACTCAAAATGTAAGTTCAAATCCACATAACAAGAATTACTTGAAAAGTGACTGCCTCTTCTTCCTGATTCATTTAAATTCACTTACATTTCTCTAGCCTTTTTGTTTTAGCGGTTCAAAGGAAATAAAAATTCGCAATCCACATACAAGCTGGTCATTGCTGGATAACTGATGTATAAACAGGGACCCCAGTAAGGTTGATTTCTTCTTACGTGGAAGATTTCAGTTTTAAATATTATTTCCCTCAGTTTCCCTTATGCAATAACATGTTACAAACTCTCACCAACTTTGTAAAGAACCACACACTTGACTTTTAATCACACTAAATATCCTGTAAAATGTGCCAGTAAAGCACAACACACTGCTATCTGCAGCCTGTGTGCCCATATTTAGATTCCAAACCGTGTTCAAACTAGTTCAACTGTTTCGACTGACCACAGTATAAGGGTGAGGGGTGAGTGCACAGTGATGTCGGTCGAAATAGTCTTAAAATTAAAACTATTTACATGAGAGGAGTGTATTGCTGGAAACAAAAACCAATAGCTTAAAAAAAACATGGTTCTAGTCCATGTCATGGTTGGGCAGAAAAACAAAACAAAACAAAATATAAAAGTGGTCCTTTGTCTCATCTTTGGCACCTTTTAATGTCAGTGTCACTTGGTGTGATCTGTGCTGGGCAAGGGAAGGCACTGTCCTTGCCCCTCAGCACATCAGACGCGTAGGGACACTCTGGGCACGCCTTACAATAAAAGGACATCAGTAAGCCCATTTCCCCTTCATTTCTGCCCGAGCAGAAGAGATGGGTTACTTAAAATTCAAGTGTCAGGAAAGTCCATTGTAAAAGGGAAATATTTTCAAGCGAATTCCGTTTGATTTTTTTTTTAAAGGAGGGGGTGGGGGGGCTCCAGCCTCTCTCCCTTCCTCTCCAGATCCTGGAAACCAATTAGTCTCAGCGCAGAGGCCACAGACCAGGTTGAAACGGCTCCTTTTTAATTTTAGGGGATATGATTTCAGCCAGGACGTCTAGCCAGTTGTCACCGAGTGTACTAACCACACGTTTCCCTCTCGTGCACAGACACCGGAGCTGCCTTCGGAGAATGCAGATTTTTTTTTGAGTCTGACTCCTAGAAAGGAATTAGATCTGGTAGCTTTCCAAATCCTTCAGCTCCGACAGTGGCATAACATCACAAGGCCACCTCATCTTTCAGACAACCGCGCCAACCAAGTTTACTAAAGAGCAGTCTGTCCCAGCATTTCAGAGGCTTTTCCCATCCTTACCCCGACCCCCTTTTGCATATTCCACGTGTTCCACCTCCATTCCCACCCCCATCCCCCGGTTTCCAAAGTAGTACTGAAAAATTGGAGTAACTTCGATTTTAGACTGGTTTTTGAAGTGCAGGTCTTTGGGAGAGGGAAAATGTAATTCAAAGGGGGAGGGGGAACAAAAAATGGAACCAATTAAAGCCTTTGCCTCATTTCACTTTCTTATTCAGAACCTGTCTTAATTCTTGAAGGTCAAAAATCCTTGTCTTTGGCTTGGCCTTTCTTTCTCAGGAACAACATTGCAGAGCCAAAAAGGGCTGTGTGTGTGTGTGTGTGTGTGTGTGTGTGTGTATGTGTGTGTGTGTGTGTGTGTGTGTGTGTGTGTCTCGCTTTGAGAAGCTCGAGGAGAGGGGAGACTTGATACCCCGCAGGCGAGTCTCAGATCAGCGGAGGGGAGGGACCCTGAGGTCGTCCCCCTTGGTGTGATCCTTGTGCCCCAGACGCTCCTCCTGCCCCTGCAGCGAGTTCTGCGCCTTGGAGCTGTGCCAGGACCTCTGACAGAGCCTGGCAGGTTCACGAGTGGGGGGCGGGGGCTTGGTGTTCTCTTTGCAGAAGACGCCCATCTGGGGGGCTCCCCTATGGTCCTGGCGCTCCATGGCCCGCCCCCATCTCCCCGACCCCTATCATTTTAACGCTGATCACACATGGTGATGAACTTGCAGCTCAGCTTCCTGCCGCCAGCTTGACCCAGGAGCACCAGCAGGCTGCGGGCCTCGCCCTCCACTCTCCCTCCTCTCCTGGAAACCCCGCGGCCTCAGGGCGCGGGTGGGGGATTCGAGTGGGCCGGAACTACCGCAGGGGCGTGCAGGGCGCGGGGTCCCGGCGGGGAGCTCACAGAGAGCGGCGCTGGGGCGGCCCAGCTTCCTGGAGCTGTGCTCCTTTGACCCCAGTGGCAGTCCCTGTCACTGCACCGCTCGCGCTCCCTTCGCTCGCCGCGCCCTCGCTGCCTCTCCTCGCCCCCTCGCTCGCTCTCTCCCCAGATCGAGGCTGCTCCCGTCCTCTCCATTTCCCCCCGCAGCGACCCCGCGCCCCGCTCGCACCGCGCCCCCGCGCCACCCTCCAGGCTCTGGATCGGCGCCGGGGACCTCCGGGGTCGAAGGTTCTGGCCCGCCCGCGCCCCTCGCCCCTGCCGCCCCCAGCGCTACTCCCAGCCGGCTTGGGTGGCTCGGCGATGGCTCGCCCGCTCACGGGGCGCTGAAGGCATCCCGGGGACCCGGAGCACAGCCCGGGAAAGGTAATCCGCCCGGGGAAGGGAGGCGGAGGGCGGGGGAGGGGGGAGGAGGCGGCCGGCGGCCGGTGCCGGGCGCGAGAGGAAGGGAAAAAAAAAATGCACACACAAAGCGGAGCCCGGGTGAGAGGTGCCTTGTCAGAGGCGCGTGCGAGGGCGCGGGGGCTGCGGAGCGCCGCGGCCCCGCCGACCCTGAGGTTGGCCGAGTGAGCACTCGAGGACCCGGGGAGAGCAGATTTGCAACCCCCCAAGCGGAGAACGAATTTCTTTCCGTAGCTCTGCTCCCTCCTACTCCCCATCTCGCTCCCTGTTTTCCCTTTCCCCTAGCCGTCGGCCACCGACCTCTCGGGGTCCCCACCTCCCTGTCCCCTCCTCCGCCCGGGTTTCTCCGGACTGGGCGGGGGTGGTGTCCGCGAAAGCCCGCGGCCGAAGCCCCGCGGCGAGGATGGGGGTGGGGCCCGGGAGTCCGAGATCTGTTTACTAGAAAGTCTCGGGGTCGTGCGCTGCCGCTGCCCCGGCCTAGGCCGGCGTGCATTGTGTCGGCCCGAGCCCCGTGCGCCCGCGGCGGCCCCGAGCCAGGTGCAGTGGCCGGACGGCTCGGCGCAGCTTTGTGCTCGGGGCGCCCGCGCGCGCAGCGCTCCCGCGCGGAGCTCTCAGCCGGCCCCCGCGCCCCGACCTCACTCTCCGGTCTCGGCCATCGCAGCCTGCAGAGCGAGGGGGGCTGGGAGGCGGGGTACGGTTGCGTGGAAAAGTAACCGTGGCCGCCCAATTCCTTTTCTACCTAAACAGGAGTTGGGTTTTTCTTTCTTTTTAATTTTTTTTCTATTTACATTTACATGTGGCAAGGTTGTCTTTAAAAATCTTTCGAATTCCGGGCTTTTGCGGCCTAGGAGGTGAAGGGAGCATTTTTTTTTTAACCTAGAGGTTCTAGAGGGCGTTGAAATCCCCCAGCAAGAAAATAGCATGGAAAGATAATCAGTGGAGTTGATTTATAGCGCGCCCCCCCCAACACACCCGGAATTAAGAGCGATTGCGGGTCATGAAAAATGTGTAATTGATTTGTGATGGTACAGACACTAACAGGTCAGGGTGGGGAAAACAAACATAAGTTTAACTGAAAGGGAAAGACTTCCCAAAGAGAGGGCAAGGCAGTGGCTTCCACACCCCTTCCAGCCTGATGGCCGGGTCCTTTTCCTTTCCAGCCCTTCTGGAGAAGGCGCCTGGCAGCTCCGGGACACAGAGCGAGGAGGCGGCTGTTGACGGTGCGGTCCCGGGCTCCTGCTCCCGTCTGTGTGCTCGGAGATGCCAGCGCGTTCCAGAGGCTTACTTCCCAGACCAGGGACCACGTTGCCCCACCAAGGATGGTGCGGCGTCCTCAGTCGGTTCCCGGCGGAGAGAGAGGAAGATGGGGGCAGATGCTTAGCCGACCCTGGGGTAGTGCCGCCTGCTGCAGCCGTGACCGTGGCAGCCGGGTATTCAGCGCCTGAGGAATGAAGAGGGAGTTATGGTCAGGACCAGGCAGTGAGAGCTGGCAGGGCAGGGTGTGTGTGTGTGTGTGTGTGCGTGTGTGTGTGTGTGCGCGCGCGCGCGCATGTGTGCGTGTGTGTGTGTGCAGTAGCTGTAGCCCCCACCCCATCTGCCCACCGTAGATTTAAAACAAACAAACCAATCCAAAGTAGAGAATTCTGCGCCCCCCTCACCCCACCATATATAGACTCCACGCTTTGTCAGAGGCTCAGGAGAAAAGTCGCGCCCTCCCTCTCCGAAAGAATGTGCCAGCTGGGTGTCAGCAGTGCTGGAGACAAGTTCAGGTGTAAGTGTGACTGGAAGGGAGGGAGCCTAGTGGACAGAGGCACGTGGAACTTTGTCAGCATCTCCAGAAAAATAAACTAGTGGAGCCACCGCGGGGAAGGCGTGTGGGCATCGCTCCCGCATGTGGGAATGAGTAACTGGAAATGGGCATAAAAGAGTAGGGGCGTGAATTAAGAAGGTTCTGGATCTCTGAGGCAGAGGGAGGAGAGAATGAAATTTGGCGCGGGGGTTGGACCGGGGGCGAGCCCCAAAGTCCCTCCACCCAGCTGGTTGGTGGGGCGGCTATCTTTCTGATTAAAGTGAGCATCCTTATTTAAACAAGGAAAGAGAAATCCAGGGCTCATTTCTCCTCAGCTTGGCTTGGGCGGCTCTTGAGGAGAGAGGTCAGAAATTGTTGCTTTGAAAGTTTAGGTAAATCGGTCGTCTGCTGCCTAGGAGGTGGAGACAGTTATTTAAACCTTCAGTTTTTAATCCCTTCCTTGCCAGCAGGCTTTAAGAGGTTTTCCAAGTGGGTTCCTGGAAAAGAAAATTTCCAGTCTTTCAGCTTAAGGGACAGAAGTGACTGCTGTCTAGGAAATGCTCAATGGCTCACGTGGGCTTTTTTTTTTTTAACTGAAACTCTAACAGCAGCGTGAGTGCTTGGCAGTGGCAGTCCTGTTTAGGTTTTTCTTTAGGCATTTGGCATCTTGTGCTGGGTGCCTTTGTTTGTGGATAAAATGCATTGAAGTATAAAATTAAAAGAAGAAAGCTGCTCCCTTTAACTGTTGGGAGTAGAGGATGTGGTCGGGGAGGTTTTACAGCCTGAAGATGTGTAGCAAGGCTTGGCAGCTTCTTCGAAGGTTCTAAGATGGGGTCCTTGCGCTGTTAAGACTTTCCCCCAAAATCTCATGTGGAGTGAAGTGGGTTTGTTCATGGTTTTGTCACCAAGAGCCCCCCCCCCCGCCTCCCAGTCCCACACAGACCAGTCTTAGGATATGTTCATTTCGAGGTGTGTGTGCAGTTGAACTTAGCACTAAAAAGAAAAGCAAGGGCAGCCTTTTCTTGACTGGTCTGTAAAGGTGCTGTAAGTTTTGAAGCTCTCTGCCTCAGTCTGACATTTCCTTCAAAGGGCTCCAGATTAAAGAAGATAGACCCGGCAGGTGCACTGTTTCGATAAAACATTTGAAAAGGAACAAGGCAAAGATGAATTCAAATGAGATGCCAGCCACCCATTTAGCCCTCCAGAATTGCAGAGGTCTGAGCTTGCTGATGGAGAGATATTGTTTGCCTTGCTGAAGACAGGGGTGCAAAGAGACATAGGTGTTTCCCAACAGAAAGTGAAAATCTGTAGGGTGACTTTAGGACGGAGGGGACTGTTTAGAAGTGGGGATCTGTCATGTAAGGTCTGCCTCTTGTTGGCTTCAAGTCGAGAGGGTGCCATTCAAGTCACTGTAAATATTCAGGACGTCTTTTATTTCTGGCCTACACTCTCTTAGTTTAATTAGTAAGTTTTCTCTCCAACCATTTAGATTCTTTCTGGCAAGGGGTGCAGATACTCTGAGGTCACAGTGGTCTAGACATGAATTTGGTTTCCTTTGCTGCTGAAGCGTTCTGTACCGCACACAATAGACATTGATGGAAGGAAAATAAGAATTGCTAAGTAATTTTTATAGCACTCTCTAATTTATGCAAACACTGAGTTCTCGTATTCTGAAAATGTGTATTTTCCCCCTCTGTGCTTTGATGGCTAACATTCTTTTTAATGACAGTCATTTCTGTAACAGGAAGATGTTTTCATTTGTATTTACTTTTCAGCACCACGCAATTATGCAGCCCCGCGCTTCAGTTGTGTCTCAGTACTTTGTGTCTCAAAGAGAATTACAGCACTTAGAACAGGACTGCAATTTGAAGCAGGTGTTGTGTTTTACTGTTATGCAAAATAACAGTAAAATATAATTGTGTAGGAAATTAAGGAAACAGCTGCAAACTTAGTATGAAAACCGCTCCATTATGATTCGTAAGCAGTTCTTTAGCGATACCTTCCATCAGAGGCACAGGGCGAGATTTGACTTAGCTAATCCTACTCGCCAGAGCGCCTATCAACTGGTGCTTGTGGGAGCCATACCTCCTATAAAGTCAGGAAGAATGAAGATAACCCAAGGTGTTGTTTTGTTAAAAATGCCAGAACACCAGGTCTCCTTTCTTGGCTGTGGGAATGTTCTGGGAACATAGGCCAGGTGGGTGTGACCTCGCTTGCTTTACTGATGTGAAGAAAAGCCACCATTTGAGTAGAACACTGTGGAATTTCTTAGCCCAGCTAGCATATGGAGGACTACAGGAGCCCCGGGTTGCAAAATAATAAAATAAATGGCCTATGGCAGGCCATCTGCCTTTTGTTCGATATTTTAAGGTGTTTCATGCCAAATTTCAATCTAATCTTATTATTCTAAATATTTTTATTTGAGATCGCAGCTAAGATTTCTGGAGATTAATAGTGCACATGGCAAATGAATTCTGATCCAGAGTGTTTAGAAAAGAGTGCAGGTTAGCCAAGGGTTAGTCAAGGAGTTTGTGGTGCCTCCTACTTCCTCCAATCATTGATCACGACAGCTTCCATGTAAGGGCTTCCTTCCCTCCATCTTTGAACATCTGCCATTAAAACAGATATTTTCATTTCTGTACCCCATGCAGCAGCTAATGCATTGACTTATGAAAAGAATCAGAACTGCTGAAAATTTCTTATGGAAATGAGACCAGCTAGTAAGAATGACATTGCACCAAGAATGAGGCCACAGATGTCATGGCTGCCCTCCCTAAATGCTCCCATAGGGAGAGAAGAGGAAGGTCAGGGTCACAAAGTGACCTACCAATTCTGTGCGCCTCTGACATTCCCTTGAGTAACTTGAGAACTGAAAGAAAGTGTGCCTTGGTTAGCCAGAGAGAAGTTAGTGTGTGTACCAGGCATGGTGTATTTAAGAAAGTGTCTTCAAGACAAACTTACGTGTAACGTGTGCTTCACGTGCATTCTGCAGCTCAGGTGTCTGTTAATGATCACAGAACCTTGAGTTTGCATTTGTCATTGTGTCCTGTGGATCATCGAAGCATCAGATTTCAAGTGATTGTATAACGCGATACCAATTTTGTAAGAACCAAATATTTCAATTAGCAGCGAAGACTTGGTGGCGTCTTCCAGCACAAACCATTTATAGCTAGACACCATGGCAACTGTGGATTTGGCCCTTCTGCAATTCACGTTAAGTGCCATAATTATAATTAGAGAGGAATTCTTAGTTTGAACTCCATTGAGACAATTCACTAGCATCTAGTGATGCCGGAAAGGGTGTAGAGTCCACTCTGAGGGACATGCAGCCAACAGTAGACTACAGTTACACCCACAAGGAAATATTCCTGATTCAGAGTTTTTTCTGAGGCCATTTGATATCTAGATTCCAAACTTAATGTATTTTAGAACTGCCTTACTCCTTGTTCTTCTTTTTAAATATATATATATGCACACATACATGCATATAATGTTTTTGTTTTGTTTTTTCTTGTAGAACGCACAGCAGTATTGATGAGTAGATCCTTGGATTCAGAGATTGGCTGAAACACACCATGCCTGCTTCCAGCTTTTGCTCCAGAGAGTTGTGAATTGCTCATGCCTATAGGGAGGAAGGATGGCACATGGGATTCCTTCTCAAGGCAAAGTTACCATAACGGTGGATGAGTATAGCTCAAATCCCACCCAGGCATTCACACACTACAACATCAACCAGAGCAGATTCCAGCCGCCACATGTACATATGTAAGTATTTCTCACGAATGTTAAAAAGAAAAAATAGTAACAATCAAGAAAGGAGAAGCAAAGTGAAAGAAAACTATTCTCTCAGCATTTTGCTGGGAGAGTAGAAGTCAATGATTTCCGAAACAGATGGGTATCTGTAGCTTCCCATGTAGCCCTGGAGAAGGCCTTTGCATCTGGGTAACTATTCAGATTTTTACAGCATATTCAGCCACAAAAGCACCTTAGGTTTTCAGAACTTCTGAAGGATTCAGATAACTTGTTCACATGTTATAGATAAGAGCTAAGAGGACAAGGTATTTTCCTAAAGCCACACAGTGAATTTTGGCAGTGTCTTCTTACCCTTAGTTCAGTTGGCTTTACCATGTATTATTACTTCCATCGTGAAGTATTTCTTGAAAATTTCTCCAATATTTTCTTACACTTCACCCCACTAAACCTTCACATTCAGCTGGGGAAATATGTCTAATTGGCACTAATGGTCCCGCTACTGCTAAATCCATTGCCTTTCCTGTTGCTAGTGAATCATGGGGTTGCATTATATAAGACTTGAACAATATGGGGGGGGAAGGCTTAAGGAGAGTGGAACAGCTGGTCTCACGAATTGTAGTTTCTTTCACTCCCTGATACTATGGAATACACATGAAGCTTTAAGCTATTTAAGGAGGAAGTAGAGGAGAAACCCAGAGGCAAGGACGTCGCAGCCCCTGGTCACACACCAACTTTTGTCTGGTCCTCCACTGCAGAAGTGCCAGGTTTTCAGTGGAAGGGGCAGAAGGTCACCATCTCTCTTGTTTATTCAAGGCCTGTTGCCCATTCTTCATAAGACCCTTTCTGATGTCTAACACTGGCCTTTCACGGCAGGACCGGATCTCTTGGAACACTATTGTGTAGTTGGGAGGGAGAGGAGATTAGGATTTTGTTGACTATTTTTACTCCTGGCAGAATTGAACCCAGGGCATGCCCAAATCACAGACTCTTTCTTCCAGGGACTGTTTTATGTTTTTTTTTTTTTTAAATAACTCCTATCACCTACACACACACACGCACTTCTCCAATTCAGAAACATTAACTGAACAAAATGGTCTTTTCCTCGATACCCTGGATATTAGTGTAAATAGTGGGATGGTGTTCTATAAGTATGTTCTAAAAAGCTGCTTAAAGTACCTGTGAGGTTTATGCATAATATGGAAACAAAAACAACAGGCTTAGAAAACAAAAGGAAACAAACAAACCAAAAATGAAAAGAAAGCACATAAACGTCTTTGCAAATGGTTGTGCTAAGCTGTTTCTAAGAGCTTCCCGCTGGCCTTACATGAGAATCTGCTTGGGATTAGGAGGGGTCGCCGACAGCGTGCAAGACCGAGGTTTGTAGGTGAATATGTCTTCTCTTTGTTAATATGATAGGTTTTCTGAACAATAAATGTGTATTTGTTTCAAATACTCTTTTTATTGTTTCCGTTTATTCCCTTTCTTCAAACATGTCATGAGATTTGTGCATGTTTAGGATCCTTTTAGCTTGCTTTGGCAGACTGGTATTTGTATTAATGGATCTCAGAGAACGCTGTGGATCCTGTTTCCAGTAAGACTGCTCTGCCCAGATTCTGTGGGAAATGACTGCGAAGCTCAGCCCTTGCTTGGCTCTGCCGATATCCTCTTATTTGCTCTTGCCCACAGGAGTCCTCTGTAAACTCAACGCTGAGATAGTTTTTAAATGACATAAGCTTAGAACTGATCTTAGATCGAGCCGTGAAAACTTTGAAGGGCCAAATTATGTGTGTGTGTGTGTGTTTTTTTTCTTGAGGGGAGAAAGAAAAGAAAAACTCCCAACAAGGGCAACAAAAAAGAGGTTTGTAATGGCAACCTAGACAGCTGTGCAGCGTGTCACTGAACTCCAGCCTGGGAATGCAGGCCTCCTCCCAGGTGGCTCCATTGTGGGTTTTCCCTTTCATTAACCACTCAGCTTGGCTTCCTCTCACCTGAGAGTCCTTGGGCCCTTCTGTCTCAGTGCCTTTGAGTTAGCTGTTTCTCACAGCTGTGACAGTTTTCTTCTCTGATTATCATATGCTCTGAGCTGGTTTAGTTTCCTGCACCCACAGGAAGCCTCCTGTCCTCTGTGTTGTTACTGCTTTCCCTGTCTGCTCCACATGACACCTCTAGGTTTTTCATTTCTTTCTTCCATTTTATAGGATCTCTATTATTTTCCTATCTATCTGTCTGTCT